>PVJA010002259.1:0-109769 GCA_004027025.1 Myocastor coypus | reverse complement strand
CCCAATGTTTTGTATTACCCTGTTTGCAACTTTTGGAATTGTAATGTTTATCTTATGCCCTTGAATGTTGGATATGTTTGACTCTTCTATTGTATAGGGGCTCACAGATGAAAATTTGCCTTGGATCTTCAAGGAAACATGGGATTTGGACTTTTCAGCAATGCTGAAATTATTGGGACTTTGGCAACTCTTCCAGATGGACTAAAATGTCTTTTGTAGAAAGGGATATGTATGAAACTTTGGGGGTCCAGGGGCGGAATGTTATGGCTTATGTCTAGTTGTCCCCCCAAAGCTTCATGGAGTCACTGGGCGGGGACTTCTAGAGTTTGAGACTTGATCCATGATCCCTGGGATTATAGGTTTTAGTACTGATGGGATTATGGGTGGAAGTACTTCCGGGATTATGGGTGTAGCCTAGGGCGGGAGCTAAGGTGGAGAGCCTGAATGTAGTATAAAGAGAGACAGAGAGACAGACTGGAGCTCTAGCTGTTGCTGTTGCTCTGCTGCCATGTTGGTTGGCTACCTCTGCCACCATTTTGTTGCTGTTCCGCTGCCATGAACTGGATGCTCTCTGCTCTGTTCCACTCAGCCTTGGGCCAGCCGAATATGGACTGAAACCTCCACAAACTGTGAGCTAAATAAACCTTTCCTTCCTTCATTTTGAGTGTTGGGTATTTGTTCCAGCAACAAGCAAAAAGTAACTAATACAGATACCAAAACCAGAGGAAGATGCAGGTGAAAATAAAAAATACAAGCCAATCTCTCTCATGAACATAGATGCAAAAATCCTCCATAAAATTCTAGCAAATAGAATACAGCAAATTATTAAGAAGATTATACACCATGACCAGGCAAGATTCATCCCGGGAACGCAAGGATGGCTGAAAATGTGCAAATCTATAAATGTAATATACTATATCAATAGAGCCAAAAACCATATGATCATCTCAGTTGATGCAGAAAAGTCTTTTGACAAAGTCCAACACTCATTCATCTTCAAAGCCCTACAGCAATTTGGAATAGATATCTTCTGCCCCAATCTCATCAAAGCCATCCATGACAATCCAATGACTAACATAATTCTAAATGGGGAAAATTGAAGTCTTCTACTCTCAGATCTGGTAGAAGACAAGGATATCCTCTATCACCACTGCTATTCAATATATTTCTGGAATCATTAGCTAAAGCCAATAGATAAGACAGATAAATAAAAGGAATAAGAATAGGTAAAGAAAAAATTAAACTATCATTATTTGCAAATGACATGATACTCTACTTGGAAGATCCAAAAAACTCCATCAAGAAGGTACTAGAATTAATATGCAAATTCAGCGGTATAGCAGGATACAAAGTCAAAACTCAAAAAGCATTAGCATTCCTCTATACAGATAACAAACACACTGAGGGAGAAATTAGAAAAACAATACTTTTTAAAATTGCATCATTTTTAACACACTAATCTATTCCACCCCTGAAACCACGTGCAGTGGCTAGCCCCACCCCCAGGCGTGCTGAGTCGGAGACGGAGTCTGCATGTAGTGGCACATGCTTGTGTTCCCAGGACTAGGGAGGCTGAAAACAGGAGGATCAGAACAAGTCTGAACTGCACAGTGAGAACCCTGCATGTGTGCAAATACACACACACACACACACACACACACACACACACACATACACACACACCCTAAAAACACACTAATTTGAAAACACTTTTTGAGATTTTCAGAGACAAGTCACAAGCCTTTATTTTTCTCTATAGTGTCACTAAAGCACGATAGGGGCAATACTGCTACTGCGGATCATAAAGAAACAAGTTTCTTCGGAAAATACGTTCAAGTTCCAACTTTGAATGCATGGATGGGCATGTCTCGTGCAGTGAGCCCTTGCCCCAGGCCCGGAGGAGTCCACTTGCCCTAGTGACGACTTTGCGGGAGCTGCTGCAAAGTCCTAAAGGTAGGAATGTGGGAGCACACACAATAGTGGAGGAAGGGAAAAAGGCCTGGTAGCTGCTAGCAGTCTAAGCCTTCTCCGCCCAATCGTTCTTCTTTATTCATGAAGTAACTGTAAGTTCTCTCAGTAACTGCCAGTACTTGGGGGAGGCGGGAAGAGGCATGACAACACGGCATCTCCAGGTAGCTTACAACACGATGTTGACACATGTAAAGGGAAAAGCTCTAAAAGGGGAAAAGAACTAACTCTAGGAAAATAGGGCATCTTGAATCTATCCCATGAGCCTAATGTTTGTGAATGGGACTTCTGTAGCACTTCCACATCTATTTACCAAGGGTCAATATATATCTGGCATTGTATGGGATTCTGGAAAGGATGCAAGAGTAAATCTACAAGACTTAGCAGACAAGTGAAACACAGGTGATAACCCACTGTGGGAAAACTACCTAATCTAAAGTCTCTGGGGAATGTTGAAGGCCATGACAAAACATAAGTACTGTCAGGGGACACTTTGTGAGACATTGGCAAGGAATTACTCAGAAAAATCAAAATCTCAAAAAGCCAAGTAGAGAGTTATGAAGGCGCAGAATGTCAGAGTTAATTTAGCACAACTACTGATCCAGGTGGAGTACCTGCATAGCCATTTGCCAGCCACCCTCTTTATTTTGCTAGACCATGAAATCCATTCATTCTAAATTATGCACTGGTACATTCTTCCAGATCTTAATTTTTTCGTCCAAAACTGTAAGTGTACAGACATGGCTGTAATCATGTCCACACACACTATAATTCAAACTAAGAAGGACTTTTCATAATATTTACCTAGGAATCTCATTCTTTATCTTTTAGAATTTCAAATATTAGTAAAATTCTATTTAATTTTTTTTTTTTTTTTGTCTTTTTGAAATAGGGTCTTGCTATGCAGTTCAGGCTAGCCTTGAGCTCACTTTTGTAGCCCAGGCTGGTCTCGGACTCACACCAATTCTCCTGCCTCAGCCTCCCAAGTGCTGAGGTAACAGGTGTGTGCCACCATGCCCAGCTTTTAAATGTATTTTAAATGAAAAGGAAAGCAAGCTTTAAACCATTTTAGAACCAAATGACATTTTCAAATATTCGTCCAGTAAACTATAGTGCAATATCGTCATGATGTCTTTTCAACCACTTAGGTATTAAATGTGGATGCCTCTAAAATGTATCTATTTCAAGTGGTCCAAATATTCACATATCTAAGTTCAAAGCATCTGTAGAGTTATTATTTCATATAACCTGCATGTTTTCTACTTCCAAAGTTCTAGCTATGCCTTCTGCATAATCTGATCCCAATATTTTGCCCTTATCATGTTTCCTACTTCTAGACAGTTTTGTGATGTTTATCATTATTATTTTATTTTTGCCACAAACCATGAGTAATTCATTTTTCAATTGATTTGTGCTATTTATAGAGTGCCACATCAACTATGACTGCAGCTCAGTATTTGAATTCTGACAGTTCTAGTAAATAAAACCCTATCTGCTAGAGAGAAATCGTGGAGCTCTGATTGGAAGAATTTCCTTTCAATCAAATTGTCCAAATGCGGTTGTTGATGTCTTTCTATAAGAGACTTCTCTTGCCTTGGGAACAAAGTCCATGTGTCTTATACTTTGATATTTCAATATGCAAACAGTATACAACTATTTCTATTTGTTTTATCTTGTACTGTTCATGTATCTGATCACGCACTGTGCCAATGATCCTGAAAATAGCATATGCTGCAACATACAACGTTTTCCTCTTTCCAAATAGTTTAAAACTATCTGTATAATTGTGTGCCATCTGTAAAATCCATCCTCCTACCAAGGGAGGCAATGCATTCCACTGATGGCACCAATTGAGGGCTGCCCTGAGTTACAGGAATTATAGCAAGAGAAGCCTTGTGTTTTATTATCTAGGAAGAGGCAGGTGGTCCAGCAGCCCTCTTCAAACAACTGGTGGCTTAGTTTGCATTCTGCAGGGCAGCTGCCTCCTCCCACGTTAATGAGTACTGTATCTCAAAATACAGTAGCCATTTGTGTAACTCGTAACACACAGTGTTAGAGATTTCATTCCCACACTAATCTGCAAAACTTAGACAAGTTATTCGTTGTGTTCTCCTTGACCAGTATGTCAAGGTCCATCCAATTCAAGTATGTATCTTTAACAATAGTTACTAATATTTAAATTACTTTAACTTTTCTATATTTGTTAATATGACAGAACTTAAACCTCTTTCTGTGTTCTCACAGAAAACTTGGCACTCGCCATCTGAGCTTAAACTCTATCAAGACACTCAAAGCTCCAACAAGAAAGAATAGACCAAGTCCTGTGTGTTAAGAACTACTGGTATGCAGTGTTTTCCTAGGAGGTAAATAGAAAAGGGTGAGCTAAAAATATGGTCAGTGTTTAAAATTTTCATTACAGTAAATGGTATTGCTACCAGTCCCTCTAAAAGTATTCTCCCGCACATCAAACAAGTTGACTTATCACTCTTGCCACTTTGTGAAGCAGTTCTGAAAGTCCTCTTGCCTGACGCTACATATTGTGGTGAAAGCCCCATGAACGCTGCTGCTAAGTGCCATCCCGTGGGAAGGCCAGCTCATGAAAATGTGATGTGTCCTCAATTAGACTCTGCAATGGAACTGGCTCTGCACACTGTCTGGCTCTTTCCCAAGGTCAAAGTGACCATGCAAGGTAAATATTTTGGATCAATCAGTACAAGGCAGCCTGGACAGCACAGCTAAAGACAGGAAAGGAGACTTCCAGAACTGCTTCCAAAAGTGACACGTATGAAGAGCTAAGTGCCTGGGAAGCAGGGAGAGAGATTAATGGCAATGGGACTTTGACTGCAATAATTTTAAAAGTTTAAACACACTATATTTTTTTAATCATACCTTATAGGCAATAAGCTTCTAAAACTGCCAGGCAGTCTAGCCAAGTTGACACAATGTATCAACCACTCTAGCTTCTAGGCTCTGCTGTAGTGCTTTGGTGTTTATTGATGAACCCATGCCCTGGCTTCATTAAGAGACAGGAAGACTCTAAATGCCCAGGTCTATAATGAGCAATCCTTCACATCTTCCCTTCTCTGTGGATCAGCCTTACAGCAAGCCATGCATATCAGCTTCGGGTTCAACTCGTTGTTATCAGGGCTTCTGATAGTAAAAAGAGAAATGGTTTAACTCTCACATCTATTCCAAGGCCATGCTTTGGGTATAGACTGTCAATTTCATTTCTTTTTTTTTTTTTTTTTGTCTTTTTGAGACAGGGTCTCGCTATGCAGTTCAGGCTGGCCTTGAGCTCACTTTTGTAGCCCAGGCTTTTCTCGAACTTGCACCAATCCTCCTGCCTCAGCCTCCCGAGTGCTGGGATTACAGGCACGCACCACCACGCCTGGCTTTAATTTCATTTCTGAGAACAAGTTGGCTATCATTCTTCTGAAGTTGTTTGCATAAGCAAAAGTCTTCCTGGAAGAAAGTACACTCTTCTGCTTTATTTTGTACTAAGCCTTGACCTACAATGGATGATAACAGAGTGAATGGTTACTGCAGTTGCCAGCTGCACGGGAATGACCCCTCTGTGCTTATAGCTGTCTACAGAGCTTTCCTAAGGCTTAAGGTAGCAGCTGGAGGAATATTATATCTCCCTTTAATTTTTGGCAAGATAAGAACAGAACAGTTTCTAGGCTTGATGTGTCATGGATAATAATAAGTGTCCCTTATCACACATAAGCCTTGGAATGGGGGACCCTCTGGTTTAGACTCTTACACCTCCCGCTCAGAAACATTATCCAAGATCAGATGCCTCCTGCTTTACTGTCCGCACAGAGACAGGGTCATCCAAATTCATTCAGACCATGAAATGATCGACAGCAATTGATTTTCTTTGGTCTTTGATAACTCTTAAAACATCATGTTCATGTTGACTGCCACAAATAAAAAATTCATTAGACCAAAATTTCACCGTTTCTCCAAAAATTGCTGTTAGATCAGCACATACTTCAGTTACCAGTGTTTGTACCTCAAAGCAGAAAGACATAAAACTATAATTTATCTCATTGTCTCCTCTTTTCTCATATAAAAATCAAGTGGCTGTCAATCAAGTCAAAGCTTAGAAATTTTCTGAAAAAAAGATAAGCATTTTCCAAGTGAAATGAAGCACAAATCACTTTAATAGCTTAGATATGTGTTTTGAAAAGTGTCAAACTAAATTAATCACAGTAAAAATTGATGAAGTATTAGTTCTGGACTTCGTTATAATTTTTCAGTGTCTGTCTCATGTATTTGGCTGTCAGGTATAATTACCTTGGAAATCTCTTCTTCAGAGTAAGCTCTCAGGTTAGAACCTCAGGGGAACTACGCTAAAAATGAATTAGCCTCATGAAAACAGAGTCTTTATGGGGTTCTCTGGCAAGACTTGGGACTACAGCAAAATATTCTCTAACCTTGACTTGAGTGTCAAAGTGGTAGATGCTCAAGGTTAGAGAAGCGAATGAACAGCATCCTACAAAGGTGCTCCTGCCTTGTTCCGCCCAACCTCGATGTCCAGAGGGGAGCATGAATGCTAGTCTGAAATTATGAGAAAAACATCTATTTTTTTATTTCTTTTATTGAAGATCTGCAACTTTTTAGGAAATTAATAATTGTCGTGATGTTACATACTATTGTCCTTAAAGTAGTTGTTCAGATTACCAGATACAGGCATGAAAAACTGATTGAACAGTTAAGCATTAACAGTTCCCTTCAATAAACCAATAGAAATTAGTAGTACAATTATCTACCATATATAATATATATTTCTTTATCTTCCTTCTTTCTTTCTTTTCTCTTTTCCCCCATCCCAGTTGTTCTTTCCTTTTGAGCAGTTTCTTTCCCTTTCACAATGCTTATTGTATCCTTGGGACTTGATTGATTGATTGATTGATTGATTGATTGACTGATTAATTTTGCAGGACCAGGGATCGAACTCAGAACCTTGCACTTGCCAAGCAGGCACTTGTGCCACTCAGCTATGTCCCCAGCCCCTAGGGACTTTATCTATACTTTTAGGTTCTTACACTAGGGAGACAATATGATGTTTACACATGTGGATTTAATTTATTTTGTTATGAGTATGGTCCCTAGTTGCATCCATTTACCTATAAAAGCCTTGAGTTTATATTTCTTTACAGCTAAACAATACTCCATTGTATTAAAATACCACATCTTTTTCATCCATTTTTCAGTTGGTGGGCATTTGGGTTGTTTCCAAGATTTAACTATGACAAATTATGCTGCTATGAACATGGGTGCATGTGTATCGCTGTGATATGTTTTCAGTTCTTCTGGAAAAATGCCCAGAAGGCAAATAGCTGAGTAAAATTGGACCTCTAATCCTAGTTTTCTGAGGAATCTACACACCGAGTTTCACAGTTCTTATACCAGTATATGTTCTCACCAATAGTAAAGAAGAGTACTTTTTTATCCACAAGCTCACCAGTGTTTGTTATTGATTAATTTCTTGATGATAGCCATTCTTTGTGGGGTGAGATGGGATCTTAGTGTTGTTTTAGTTTGCGTCTCTTGAATGACCAAAGAGGAACATTTTTCATATACTTTTTCATATATGTATTTGTCATTTGTATGTATCATCTTAGAAGTGTGTATTCATCTCAAATGTCCCTTTTATAATTGGGTCTTTGAATTTTGTGTCCTGACAGTTTAACATTACTTATATGGTCTAGATAGAAGTCCTTTGTCTGAAGGACAGTTGGCTAAATTTTTTTTTTCTAGTTTGTACGTTTTCTTTTTAATCTGTTGATGATTTCTTTTGATGTGCAAAAACTTTTCAATAAGATGAGATCCCAGTTGTTGAGTCTTTGAATTATTTCCCATGCAGTTTAGAATTCTGCCCTATGTCTTCAACATTTGTACCAATTTTCTCTCCTGGTAGATTTATTGTCTCAAATAGAAAAATAGAATAGTCTGTCTCTTTCCTTCATTTCATGCTGTTCTTGCACTACATCTATAAAAGTACCTTGTTTCAGAAACAATGGTAGCAGGAAGTAATCACCTGAACGGTCCTCTGCAAGACTAGGGCAAAGTGGTTAAGATGCATGGCTCTCTCACAGCTCTGCTGCCTTTTGTTGTATGGCTTTGGTGACTTATGTAACCATTAAACCTCAGCCTCTTATCCAAAAATACAAAAAAAAAATGACAGAATTAAGTTCCTAGAATTGAAGCAAAAGGAAATGAGGCCTATAGAAATGGCATGTCTCATTACCAATTACATTGTAAAATATAAATTATGGAAAGTATGTTTTCTAATATAACTTGTGTAACACTCTACTTAATTTTTAAAGATTATATTGAAGTTATGTAAACTTCCAGAGTTTCCAAATGCTAGGATGTTTCTGCATGAAATGTTTTCACAACTGACCACTTTTCTGTATAAACTATAGAATTTATTTCTTATATATAGGGTAAAGTATTTAAATTAGATATTCCATAGCTATGTGATGATATATACCATCAAATTCTTGGGGATACATTTTAATAATGATATCAAATACGATCACAAGCCGTCAATGTTGTAAGTATTGACAGCTAAGTAGTCCCGGTCTTACCCTGGTTGTCTAATCAAGAGAACATCTGTTAAGTTATTAGGGAGAGTAATATCAGCCTGTCTTAGATACAGGTCCATATCTAAATAAGCAACAGTTTACTTCAGTTCATATATATTAAATGAGTATTATAAGTTGGCAGCAGACCTAAATACCCTCATATCCATCTATTTATTCAATAACTGCTGTCTGCTGTCTCAAACCTGGTCTACAAAACCAGGGTGCAGTCAATGTCTTTGTATGAAGGGTCATTACCCACCTTAAATGGGCCAATAAGGAGGCCAGGATAAGCTGGTACTTATGATCGAGGATACAGGGAGGTGTCATTGTGTGACAAATGGAGAAAGATTTCATCTAAAAAGGTTGGGTGTTGGTCAGATGTCAGAGAGAAAATGGCTAAGAAGGCTCCTTGCACAGAAGGGATTGTCCATGGTGCTACACAGGAAGTAACGCGGCCTTGCCGGCTAAGAGGGAGGGTCACTGCAGCTTCTATCAAGGAAGTTACTTTTCTCACTAAAAAGGACACCAGTGAAAAAGAAAGATGGAGGGATTCTATTAGAAGGAGCCTTGAGGCAGCAAACAGACCCAGTTACCTATATTTTGCAGGGCCTTTCCAAGTAAGCAAAGCCTCTGGGTCAGTTACAAATTGTACTTTAAATGTACAGAGCCCGAGAATGAGCTAAAATACACAAACATGAACCTGAACAGCCTGTAAGTGTAAAAAAATACTACGGGCTACACAGGAGAGAAGCTGTACAATTAATGAACATTTACCTGTCCAGAACTGAGACTATACTCTCGCCCACAACAATGGCCACTAGCTTGGGAAAAGGAGCTGAAAACTTATGCTAAATCGACAAACATGCATTGTGTTACATCAGTAAAACAAGAAAAGGAGACAAAAATAGATAGATGTTCTGAAGGAATTTAGTTGGGTGAGGAAAGAAGTTCAGAGAGTAAAGGAAAAAAGGTTGACAGTCAACACTAAGCATAACAAAAATGTGAGTGATATCATATGTTAGAAAGTGCTCAGGAAGGGAAGAGAAGGCAGCAGGAAAGGGACACCAGATCTGGGAGAAGGCAGAGAGGCGGTTTGTCTTATCAAATAGGTAGTCAAGCCCAGCATCACTGAAGAAGTGAAATCTGAGCAAAGACCAGCATAAGGGAAGTAATCAAACAGAAATCTCAGGAAGGAAAGTCCTATGGAGACAATATCCAGCCCATACAGTTGTATGTATTGACAGTCATATTTTTCTTATTGTACAATGAGTATTTCACTCATTTATAAAATGACCACATCACAGAAAATATATCTTGAGCAGTCACACACCTGAAAGCCTGAGGTAGGAGGACATTTGTGAGTTAGAGATCAGCCTGAGCTCCAAAATGAGCTCAAGGCCAGCCTGAACTACATAGTGAGATGCTGTCTCAAAAAGACCAAAATAAAAAAAAAAAAAAGAAACCCTCTTCAGTGTGATATCAGATGAATGATTTTCTTGTATTTAGCACTACACATCATCGTTTCTTGGACCCTGTGTATTAACCACTACAATCAAGATTTTGGATCTCAGAGCAAGCAAAAAAAGAAGCAATACTGATTGCAAAATACTGCTTTGCAAAGACTTACTTTTGTGCTGGCCTGGCTTACACTACATGAGGAAGTTTGGAGTGAACAAATATGGTATGAGCCTGCCCTGAAGAGTAATTTAAAGCTAATTTAGCATAACAGCCAACTTTTGCTTTTGACTTTGTACTTAGAAGCAAACTATTTTCTCTTGTTTTAAGGTCCATGTTAAAAGCATAAGCAGTGTTTGGAAGAGTCAGGGCAAACTTTCATACCAACCATTCCTGACCTTCCAATTGGGAAGTTTGTCTGAAAGGAAATGAGGCATATTGTAGTGCTAGATGTTATTCTTGGCGTCATATCCAGTATACTTTTTCTAGATAAAAACAAACCAAAAGTGGGAGGAGGAATTGGCCCAGATTTTCTCACTGACTGAGGTAGGGGTGATAGCCAGGGCCTAAACATCATCTCTCCACCATAGTTTGCCCCAGACTTAGAGTGTCTAAGTGATAGAGCCCCTCTCAGAGTGCAGCATTTTAAGAGATATGGAGAAGAAAGGGGGGTTAGGGGCGTGACCCCGTGGCGTCATGAGGTGAGGAATGCATAACAGGGACAAGATAAACCAGAGCCTTCATATACTTGCAGGGTCGTCGCAGGGGTTATCACAGAAGATTTCAGTCCACTCCAGTAAGGACAGACCAAGGACCAATGGAAGGTAAAATCTGCTTTCTTTTTCTCAGAAAAAAAATCAGATTTGAGAACAGGACAAAAAAAAAAAAAAAAAAAAAAAAAAAAAAAAAAAAAAAAAAAAAAAAAAAAAAAAAAAAAAAAAAATAGACCCTTTTAGGCAAGAAAGGGGCTTAACAATGTGAACTAATCCCTGGTTGCTAGAGGTATTTATCATGGTCAGAATCCCCATAAACCCTGAAACCCTAGGCCAGATAAACTCTGAAGAACTTTCTTACATTCACATTCTTTGATTTTAGAATGCATGTAAACAACAAGAATGAGTCAAAAACATCTCTTCTGGATCACTCCTGTCACCTGAAACTTACTCTAACCTTAGGAAAGTTGGTGTGCTTTATTACATATACATTTTATATTTATGTTTTATAAAAACATAAAACAAAATTTCATAAGAAAATAATAATAGTCAATATACTTCGAATCTATGTCATCAAAGTAGCTATTCAGCTTACAAAACAAACTAAAAAGGCTCTTGCAAAGAAGAAACAGATGATACGAAACTTTTTTCAACACACTAAAGTAAACTAGTAGTTTAAATAAAACAAATTAGTATATATTAAAATATTTTTTAATACAACAGAATAGGTGATATGAGGAAGTATGTTAATTCTTCCCTGCTTCCTATGTATGTAGCAAAATAGAGAAATAATAGGAAGTAAGAAGAAATTCAATGGGATATGTGTGTGAGGGAGAGTCTCATATGAGCGAAGCCATGCTGTGTTTAAACTTGCTTGTCTGATTTCACTAATCATTATGTTCTCAAGTTACACTAAACTAAGTTTTTTTAAGTTCTTTTTTTTTTTTTTTAATTTTTCCTGAAATGCTTGCACAAGTAGAATGCTTCTCTTCTTCTCTTGATTTTACACTTATTTCTGGAATGGTGGTTAGATGGTCCTCTTAAACCTGTTCTTCTGGATGCTGATCTGCCTCAGGCAGAAGGACCCTATAAATTCATCCTCTTAACTGTGCTGCTCCTGACTGGAGTCTCAGCGGACCACTTAGAAATATTTCAAGCCCGTATGTGTGGAAGTCAAAAGTCTGATAATCAACCATGTAAAATCTCATGATAAAACAATAAATTAACATATCATACCACCTTCTTTGGTATCAGATTTAACTTTGTCTAGGGTTTGTAAAACTAAAAGGATGATAAACATTTAGGGTCTATTTTAGGTCTACATACCATTGATGAACTGCGAATTTGGCATAAAATCATTATGTACACATGTTTGTTTGAGTATAATTCTATACAGACTATACATGCGCAGATGACCCCAACAGACCTCAATACACTTTATGGCTTAGGCCTAAGCAAATTATACAAAACAAGATAAAAACCACCAAAAGTAAAGGATATGATAGAAGCGACCAAAACATGAAGGCAAATGTTCCCTGTCCCTCCTCTTCCCCGTTAGCTGAATTTTAGGTGATCAACTCCCTTCATCACACTGATTCTCAGGGGTGGAGCCAGTGTTGACCCAGATAATAGAACCAGACAAGCTGAGGTGCTATAGTAGCTTTGTAATAGAAGGAAGTGTGGAGAGAGGAGAAGAAGGAAAAGAAAAGAATGTGGGAAAGGAGGAGAGGTGAGGATGGACACAGGAGAACTGAGGGAAATGCGTCACAGAAGAAGCAGGGGGTCTATAGATGAAGTGGCAGAAACCAAACAGGGGACTAAAGTAAAGGCAGAGATTTAGGGGAAGGTGAGTAAAGAGGAACACACTTTCTTATGAAATACCTGCTTGATACCCATCTTAGTGCCTTTAATAAGCTTTAGAAGTGACTTCCAGGTTTCAAGAGTACTTACTGCTGGGCGTGGTAGCTCACACCTGTAATCCCAGCACTTGGGAGGCTGAGGCAGGAGGATCAGTGTGAGTTCCAGACCAGCCTGGGCTACCAAAGTGAGCTTAGGGCCAGCCTGAACTGCATAATGAGACCCTGTCTCAAAAAGACAAAAAAAAAAAAAAAAAAGAAAGAAAAAGAAAAAGAAAAGAAAAATGAGCATTTACTGTTCCTGTGGGTTTACAATGGACATAGTAAAAGAGAAAAAGCGAGCCTCCAAAGGCCTAGTTGTATTTAAGCCCCAGTTGTAATTGAGATCAAACATTTGCAAACTGTGGACATGTTTTGGTTGAAGATTTCATTGTACATTTTTTAAAACGTCAGCTTGAGATGGCAGAAAATTTGCCTGGTCCTAGGCTTGAGCTATGGCAATGAAAAATTAGAAATATGATTCAAGATAGTGGTGAATGGAAAAATAAAAATGCAATCTGAGAAAGTGGTGAAGGAGCATAGCGCTTTGCAGTTATCTGTGCTGCCTTATGATTCTCCCAGCGTTTATATCAAACTCAGATGTATTCCTTACAGTCTAGTCTAGGCCAAGATGGCAAAACAATGCAAAGATGGTGAAATTGAGTACACTCAAATTTGATTATGGAAGATTGCAATTATAGTACTTGGTGACATTATTTACATGTGTACTTTTCAACACAATAAATACTTAAATTAAGAGGAACTATAACAGGCACCCATTGGATAATACATTTCATATTCTATAGTGGCACTTTCTTTTTGTGATTATTTTGGTGTTTGGTTGTTTGAGACAGAGTCTCACTCTATAGTTCAGAGTGGCCTTGAATTCACTGTGCATCTCAGGCTAGCCTTGAACTCATGGCGATCCTCCTGCCTCAGCCTCACTAGGATTGGGATTACAGGTGTACAACACCATGTCAAGCTGGCCACTTTTAATTTTTTTTAATCTCTTGAAGAAATAAGATATTTCATATCCATTGGGAAGTCAAGAGCCTAGGTAATGACACATAATTCTGCCATGTGTCCAGTGGGTAAGAATGGACTATATTGGCCAGGCAGAATTGAGAAGCCCTGAGTGTCCCTGAAAGAATCCCAATTTGTGTAAAAGTGGACCTCTATAGGACCCTGTCTGTCCTTATAAATACTACATCCTCTGAATTTGTTGAGTTTCATCTTGGCAAGTGAAGTAGTTCTTATTAGACCAACCTCCCACAGATAAAGATAAAGAACTCTGGATCAATATGTATTTTGTAATTATCAGATCTCTGGCTAAGGTGAATTGAGGGAGGTTCTTACCAAGGGTAGAGAATTTAAGGCCAAAAAAACTCCTCAATCATCAAAATAATTAGAATCCAATTAAAAAAAAATCAAACAGTATAAAGCATTCATGATGAATGAAATACCAAATTTTTCAATAAAGAAATAGAACCTGCGCTACTGATCCGTCTTTAAATCTGTAGTTAATACGACTCAGTAGGTTGTTATTACTAATCTTTGTTTAAAATGTTGGTGTTTTTCTTATTATGGATTTTTGCATTCACTTTATAACTGAGATTTGAAATTTGGGAAATTCTCTCCATTCTGTGAGAGATGTAGCTGCTTAGAGGACCAATGTAAACATGAGTGAAGATCATCTCTTTTTCCCGAATTAACCATTCTTAGCCAAGGATCAGAACTGTTCACATGACTGTCAGGGTTTCAGCAGCGCTCCACACTCCGCCGCAATCAGCATCCAGTGTCAGTTTCATTCGCGGCACTGTACCCGGCATTTGGTGTTTGCTCTGCTTTGCAGTAGCTCTAACCTGGAACACCAAAGAACGACTTGCCAGCTTGAACAGAAATTGCTGCAAAAGGCATAACTAACCTGGGTACTCTTTAGAGGACGATGTTCCTTTGAAAGCCCTTGATTGGGCTCTTACAGTTTGGTGCCGGGGATGTGTATGTCCTTGTGGTGCTCTACCTGAACACCTGAACAGAAGAACTCACTCCAGCTATGACAAGAACAGTCAGCATCAGCAACTCTGGAATTTAGCTGTAAGAAGCCACCTTTTCTGGGATCAGACTCTTCTCTAGGCAGCCCACATCTGTAATGAGCATGGCATGCTTTTCAAACCCCCAGCATCTTGACCGAAGGAAGAAAACAAAACTCAAGGGCGGGCTAAATAGCTCAGCGGATTAAAGTGCCCGCAAGCAGGCACAGGGGCCCGGGCGCGCTGAGAGGGCAATAGAGACTGGGCGTGGTGGTGCGCGCCTGTAATCCCAGCTCTCAGGAGGCTGCAGACAGGTGGATCACTACGAGTCCTATCTAGTAGTGATCAAGAGACCCTGAACACCCTATAGATCCTTCCCTAAAAAACGAAAAAATAAAAATTAAGAACCAAATCAACCGAACTTATGGAGAGTAGTATTTCCCTCCTAGCTCTTTTAGATTAGTCCAAGATTGGCTGGCCTGCCCCAAATTCAGTCTCTCCCTCAGACAAATCCCCTGCTTCCTCCCTCTTCCTTTCACATCTTGTCCTTCAAATCCCCTCCACTCCACTGAGCTATCTACTTCCTGAAAACCCAACCTGAGACAATGAAGTTAACTTGCCAATATTTTTCATCCAGAATAATAAAATGTATGTAGAAAGGGAATAAATACCCAGCTCTGTCTGCAGCTTACCTTTCTGAGCTATTTCAATTTAGATATGAATTATACATACAGTTTTTGGGTTCAGATTTTTCAATTTGCATTATTTAACACATAATTCCTTATAATAACTTTGCCCACAGTGTTTGTCTTTTGCAGCGCCTTTGCAGTATTCCTCAGTGGATTTCCAAATCTGTGATCTAAAATTGTTTTCCATTTTTTTCTCATCTTAAAATAGAGCTGATATAAATATTTTTGTACAAATTACTTCCTTTCTTTTTGATTAATTCCTTGGACAGCTGCTTTCTCAGAGTTAGACCAGAGTGCTCTGAATATTAGCACTAGGATCAGATAACAGAGAAGGGAAGAAAAGAATAAGATGTTATACAACCATCAACCTTTCTTTTCAAGTATAAAGAATGTGTGCTAATGGAGACTGTATGTCTGGCACAACCTGCAGTTCCATCGAGTTCTAGCTGAGTTCATTTTTCTCTATGAAAGTTTTTTTTTTTTTTTTTTTTTTTTGTATTTTAGGGAAAGGTCTCCAGGTGTTCAGGGTCTCACTAGATCAGACTCATAGTGATCCACATGTTTACAGCCTCCTAAGAGCTGGGATTACAGGTGCATGCTACTGTGCCCGACCTCAATTGCTGTCTCAGTGCACCCTGGGGGGCAGGGCCAGCAGCACGACAGGCAGAGGATCGAACCCTGATCCCCTAAGCCTGCTTGCAGGCGCTTTAATCTACTGAGCTATTGGGCCAGCCCTCCCTGTGAAACGTCTCAACCAACCCCCTTTACACTGATCTGCACTGTGATTATGGACAGTGTATTTATCTGTTACACCATTATCCAAAATCCAGCTTCTAGACTATTAGTTCACTGATGCTCACCCTGAAGGAAAATAAAAAACAAACAAACAAAAAAACTTTCAAAGCATAGGTATGTTTGGGAAATGGAACATTTTAAATGGAAGAATAATACTATTAAAAGATGCATTAAAGGTTTTGAGAATTCATACAGCAAATAGACTTGTAAATTTGTTTACTCTACCAGCCTAACGAAATTTATATTCGACAAAATATACTTTGTCAAACAATTATATATAGTACCATAAAATTTTGGAAAAATTATTTCACACATATCCCTCCCTCCTTAAGATGCAGCACCCTGGAGAAGCCCATTTGTGCTACATCAGCAGCCCTTCTACCACCTCCGTCATCTTTTAGATGTTTGACAAAGGATTAGGAAATCACATTGAACACCTGTTAAAAGTCAATTCGTTCTCTGCTAGACATTTATATAATATAGTTTTGTTTTGTTTTGTTTTTAAGATAACAGCTCAGGGAACTGCAGGAAAAAAAAAAAAAACAGACTTATGCTGAATTATTTCCCTTGTACATATGAAGTTGTCATGTGAAAAAAAGAGTGCTCAGCAGCCGAACACAACCATCATCTCTGCACAGGACAATATGTTCTTCCTTTCAAAAATTTAAGCAAGTTTGGAACATAAAATAATACAAACACGCTGAAACGCAAAGCGGAGGAAATAAGGATGCATGGCCCACAATGATGGAACAATCCTCAGAGAGATGACACAGGTAGGCTTCAGCCTCGGCACGAGCCACCGACACTCCCCACTTAGCAAAGGCTTCGCACAGCTGATGATCCCGTTGCCAGCAGCGTGGCTTTCCACCCTGTGCGTCCACGCGCACTTCCTACGTTCAGAGCCAATGGAGATAGTTCCTCCGGACTAGTCATTTCCGTTGTTTCTCAAAGGCTCATGCAGCTACTCCATGACTCATATAGCCCATGTATCTACAGACAGGTGCTTTTAAAAGTACATCTGATGATAAATATTAACGATAAAGATGAGAGCTTTAAACTGTCTATTTCCTCCATTCCCGCTTGGCTTTGCCACCGCTATTCACATTCTTGCAGATTGATCTTTATAGACAGCTCAAAATCCTCCTCCCCCTCGCAATTTCAAATGCTGTTCTCAGAATCTTTAGATATGTGTAAAATTATTAGCCAAGAAAATGTTTTAGAAATAAAAACTAATTGCTCATCATACAATTGAGAAAACTGAATGTTGGAGTTGGAAATACAAACACAGATTCAGAGAATTGGCATCATATAAATGTATGTAGAAATAGCTAGCTCTTCACTCCTAATGTTTTTCAGAGCATTATTATTATTATCATTTTAATTTAAGGAAGGGTCTACAGGCTGTTCAGGGTCTCCCTACTAGATTGGACTCACAGTGTTCCACCTGTTTACAGCCTCCCAAGAGCTGGGATTACAGGGCATTCCCCCGTGCCCCATCTCAGTTTTGTTAAATTGACAACACCAAATCCTAGCAAGAATAGAAAGCAAACTTGATCTCTTACAGTTGCTGATGGGACATACAGCCACTGTGGAAAACAGATGGGCTCTTTCTCAAGATAACTGAGCGAATCCTTAGCGTACAACTCGAGAATTGCTCCCTTGGACATTTATCCAATGGAAATGAAACAGCATCAGCAGCTGTATTGATAATGGTCAAAACCTGAATTGGTACTCATCAAGAAAAGGTATTAAAATACTGATGCACTCAACAATTTGGTTGGATCAGAAGGACACTGTGGCAAGTCCAGAAAACCTCCAAAGGACATGTATATGATGAGTTCATTTATGCAACAGTCTTGAATGATAAATTATTATAAATAGAGACAAACTGAATGAGTGGTTTCCTGAGGTTGAGGATAGTGTGGGGGAGGGACTTGCCTGTGGCTCTAGAAGAGTTGCTTCAGAGAGAGCTGTGTAGTGAGGGACTGACTCTGCCTTTTGTACATATTTGTGAGGGTTTTTTTTTTTCATTTTTACACTTCTATTTTCTTAGCATATGCTTGCAGTTAATGCAGTGTGCAATCATCCTAGCTAAGAGCTACATGCATGTACCATGGCTATTTTAATACTCTGCAGTGATAATACAGATGAGCAGCTATGATAGACTCAAATGCACCCATTGTCTAATGTTTGATTTTGATATTATATCATAATTAAATAAGAGGGACCATCAGATGAAAGTAAGAAAGGCATGTAGTTTCTTTTTTTTTTACTTTCAATTTTCTGTAAATTGATGATTACTTTAAAATAAAAACAAATTTCTCCTCATAGACATTCTTTTAGAAGCAACAAGAAATTTGTAGGATTGCCATGCATAAGAAAGCAAAATGCAATCCAAAAGATGCATGGCTCTTAGTGAGGGATAGAGCCATAGATGTGGGTCTTTGTGGAAAGCAATCTGTTCATTCCAATATGGACCCAAAAAACCTTAACAGTTTTCAACACCCAACTGCATATTAGCACTGAGTGGGGAGCTATTCTAGTAGTGAGGTTATGCTAAGGCCAGTATTAATAGAGCAATATTCATCACTCAGGAAGTTTTATTTACTTAATCCTTGGTCTGTTATTTACTTGCTTAAACAATTTACTTATTTGCTCAGTGTAACTAATCATTAACCACACTGACTATTTATTTCTCTCTGCCTCTCTCCCATTGTCTAGAGTGCCTGGTACCTGGGCTTATGGCTGGCCTGCTCCCTGTGTAGCTCCCTACCACCCTTCTCTGACCGTATTCAATCAGTACTGTGGGTGGCACACGATAAACGCACTCAGCATGGAGGAGGTGGTCCACACCCACATCTCTTGATCTTTCTTTTGTTCCCTTGCCCATCTCCATATTGTTTTCCCAACTCTTCAGAGTCATCATTCAGGAAGTTTAAAAATAAAGGAGTGTTTTTAATTAGTTATGTTGTATTTTAATTAATTAACTTACTTATTTGTTTATCTTTGTATTTTAGGGAAGAGTCTACAAGGTGTTCAGGGTCTCACTACTAGATTGGATTTGTAGTGATCTTCCTGTTTACAGCCTCCCAAGAACTGGAGCGTCACCACACCCAGTTCTCAATTGCCATCTCAGAGCACCTGGAGGCAGGGCAGGTATAGCAGGTCGAGAGGTTTGAATGCTGGCTGCTGCGTCTGCTTCAGGTGCTTTAATCCGCTGAGCTACTTGATCTGCCCTCAGTTAGTTATGTTTTAAAATGAAACTAATATTTTATCCCTTGAATATCACTGGTTCACTGATGATCCTTTTGCTTTTAAGTAATATTGAAAAAAAGACAAGAAAAAATGCTCTAAATTTCAGCAATTAATCTGGGATGAACTGCTTCTAGAGGGGGTAATTCTATATTGAGTGAACCAAGGTAACTATCAGCAAGGATCCTTGCATTTGCCTCAGCTAGAAGAATAAGTGCATTCTCTAAAGAGGACTTAATATAAAATTTTTAATGCAATTAAGCCTTCTATTAATTATTACAGTTATTAAAATTATAAAGCTTCCACATTAATATTTGCAGTTTTCATTATACATTGAACATTACTTAACACAGTTAATAATGCTCCTGGGCAGGGCAGGATACCCCAGTTGATATATAACTGCCATCCAGACTTGAATCCTAGGTCAGCAGACCTCTGCGCATAGCCCTGTTGCTGGGCTTTCTTGTTATTTGACTTTCGAGTGGACATTAACCAGTTTTTTCATGTATGAATTTGAGGTAATATTTTGAGAAATCAATAAAGTAATATTAGGAAGTGCTTTAATCTACAAAATGCTGAACATTTTGGCATTGTCTCGTTGTCATCGTAAAGATTCAATTCTTCATTGCTAGTTGCCAGTTATAAGTATATGACACTTTTGTAGAATTTATAGTCCATAGAAATAAAACAAGCTTCCCCATAGCCAGACTACTGTATGATGATAATCAATAGTTAATTGAAGAGTGATTGTTTCTAAGTAGCAAGTGACTTGAGCAGAAATCCTAACATTGATGAATTCTTTTAAAGAGAGTTAATTAGAAGTCACCAGATCCCCTGACAGGAGAATGCACGTTGCATACAAATATTGTGTGCCACTTAGTCTTCTTTTTTAGAAATATATCACATATATTTTATTGCTAAGTCTAGTCTTCCATTACAAGGAACGTTAACTGGGCTGTTGCTAATATTTTGAACTTTGGATTCAGAGGCAGAAGATTCCTAATAGTGTACACACAGCTGTAAATATCCCACACCCTGAGCCACATCATATTTGGAAGATGGTCAGATGTCTATAGAATATGCCAGCAAGTATGGTGTATGTGCATGACAATGGGGTGAGAATGAATTAGTTATGTAACTTTTTAACTCAAATATACAGTTATGCATTTCTAACCATAAATTTCAGATAAACCTAGCAGAAAGATTTTTAAGAATAATCAAATGATGATAATTTAAGAACAAATGAGAACTAAACATTAGAGGACTACAACATGTTGGGGATAATCTTAGTGTTACCTACAAAATTACTACTTCATAATTAAAAATTGTTTAAAGTAGAAACATGAGAATACCTGAGGAATTGCCTGTTTTCCATATTAAGTATATTTCTATTTCAAATACAGTAATTTTACATCCAAGAAAATTGCCTTCAAAATTAAGATTCAAATTACAAAAATAATCTGGGTGATACATCAATGTTGGTTCACCATTTCTGTGTTGTAGTTTTCTGCTCAGATTAAGAGATCTGGTTAAAAAATCTACCTGCATGGTTATCTTGATATGGAAAGATAACAGGCAAGATAATGTATTGGCTTTCTTGGTAAAGTTCCCTCTCCCCCAAACAGAATCATAATGTTTCACTATAAATATGTACATCACCACATTAAAAATTGGCCAAGGGAATTGACATAAAAAATAGAACTTAGTGTAGAAAAAATAAGATAAATCCTAAAGTAATGTTAGGATTGTCCTTGCCAGAGACATCATGCAAATTTAGCTCTAAGGGGAAGAAGAACATGGCTGGTTCATGATCGCATAGCATCCTTCAGCTGGGCCATCAAGTGTGATGATTGCTGAGAACTGAAAGACATCTCTTCCAGCAGTAGTCCTAAAGGGGATGCTCTCTGACACGCCACATGCGCTACTGACAACATGTAGGGATCTGTCATAGGACTTTCTTATAACCTCTCTTAAACTGCTGGAGCTCATAGCATCGAAGTTCAGCAAAACTAATTCTGCAGAAGCCCAAATCATGCAAAACAGGATGCCATTTGCCTACTGAGGAGGACATAGCAAGGCTTGAGCTCTAGTTGTATTAGCCTGAGCCATCTTGAGGAGCAGATCCAATAAAATTCTTCTGAAAGGAGATTGTGAGATGGGCTTAGCCAATCAGAGGCTGACTCCATCTTCTGCACAGACAGTTGTAAATTTAATGAGAGGAAATAATAGCCAATAAAGTCATGTCAAACTATCACTTACTTTCAAATAAATTAGGGAAAGGGCAGAAGAATTACTTAAGCCTTTCATGTTGCATAATTTCTTCAGTTTTTTTTTTTTGTGATGAAATCTGTAATCTTAAAAAAAAGAAAAAGAGAAACTCAGCTGATGAAGAGTCAGAATATTAAAAATGGAAGTTTTGGATCAGGGATATAGCTCAGTGGCACAATTCCTGCCTGACAAACACAAGGTACTGAGTTGCATAACCCGTATCAGAAAAGAAAAAGAAAAAGGAAGTTTGGGACAGTCAAAGTATTAGTATGGGATGCTTCATGTCAGATTTGTTACTAGGAATAAAACCAATTAAAACAATAATAGCTTAGAAATATATGATTTTCACAAGTAAATCCAAAAGGGCTCCATATTTCTCTTTGCTAGACTTTTAATAGAAAATGCTTTAGCCGGGTGTGGTGGCGCACGCCTTTAATCCCAGCACTTGGGAGGCTGAGGCAGGAGGATCGATGAGAGTTCGAGACCAGCCTGGGCTACGAAAGTGAGCTCAAGGCCAGCCTGAGCTGCATAGCGAGACCCTGTCTAAAAAAAAAAAACCAAAAAAAAAAAAGAAAATGCTGAAGTACCTAAAAAGCAGAAATATTCATAAACACATACTAAAGTTTCTGTACATAGGCTACCAGTGAAAAGCACCTTATACCTGATCTTCTCCCTTAACACCTAATTTATCAAAAACTAATGTCTGGTTGGAATGTTCAGAAGATCTTAAATCAATCTGTGTAGTGTACATGTGTAACCTACTACATGTAATCTACTCAGTATTGTGAGTAGACCCTAGGAAGTCTCCATGCATTACATTGACAATCAAGTGTTTCTTTTCAGAACCTTGCTGCCAGGAAAATTAAGACTTTAGTGCTAGCCAAATCATTACAAAAACAAAACAAAACTACAGGTAAATCTGTAAATCCCAAGATTAATTTATGTCAAACCTATTAAATCAGATACCAGTGGTGACTGAAAAAAATCACCGAGGCATAAATGGACTCGACTTAAACTTTAAGAGGTAAAAACAGTAGGAAAATGATTCTTCTTTTTGATTAAGATCAAATAGAAGGGAGTTAAAGATGGAGACAGAAAATAAAGGATAAAGAGTTTCCCTAGGCACAGGCGAGAGAGCTCAGCAGACTAAAGCGCCTGCTTAGGCAAGTTTAGGAAAGAGCAGGGACGGCGGTTCAATCCCCGCACCACATGCCATGCCAGCCCCACCCCCAGGGCAGGCTGAGCAGCCAGAGTCTAGGCTTGGTGGTGCACACCTATAATCCCAGCACTCGGGATGCTGAAAGCAGGTGGATCTCCACCTGTCCCAGCTGTGTAGTGAGACCCTACAGCAACCAAATACATACAAAAAAGAAGAGGTTGGCCGGGCATGGCGGCGCACGCCTGTAATTCCAGCACTCGGGAGGCTGAGGCAGAAGGATCGGTGAGAGTTCGAGACCAGCCTGGGCCACAAAACTGAGCTCAAGGCCAGCCTGAACTGTACAGCAAGACCCTGTCTCAAAAAGACAAAAAAAAAAAAAAAAAAAAAAAAAAAAAAAAAAAAAAAAAAAAAAAAAAAAAAGAAGAGGTTCATGACACGGAAGTAGGAAGAAGCGGAGATGGAAGACAGGTTCTTGTCAGTTTTGCAGGCAGAAGCCAGCTACCAAATGGTCTTTACTCTGTGGAAGTGCTTCTGCCCCACCTAGTCTTTGCAGAAGAGGAGGAAATGCATATTGGAGGGTCAAGAACAGAACTGAACACAAGGCACAGAAGGCTGCAGGGTTGCAGGGTGTATCAGATAACTTTCCTACTGCTCGACACAATTCCAGCTCCCGAGTTCAAAGCTTGACTTTAGTTCATGGCTTGTGGGAATTTAATGCATCATCAGTAGGCTGGAGGCGGGAGCCTTGTGGCAAAAGGGCTTGGTGAAGCAAAGCTACTCAGCCATGGTGGCTGAGAGCAGTGTTCACCACTTGAGGTCATCCTTCCATGCCTCTGTACTGGCATCTAGGAATGTGCTCTACTGATCCGCCAAGGCAGTTCTTTTGTTTGTTCATTTGGTTAGTTGGTTGTTTGGTTTTCTGAAGTTTGTTTTTTGTTGTTGTTGTTTTGTGGCCTGCTCAGCCTATCCTGGGGGCAGGTCTGGTGCAGCACATGGTGTCAGGCATCCAGCCAGGGCCCTGAGCTTTGCATAAGCTTACCTAAGCAGGTACTTTAGACCTCTGAGCCATCTTGCTGTCTCCCTAAGGCAGTTCTCAATGAAGTTGACACACCAAGATTAAGAAAGGGGAAAGGGGCCGGAAGGAAAAAGCAACCAGTACACTACCTTAGTTAGCTATGACATCACATACCCCACCTGTGTATTTAGGGTAAAAAGTCTCTCACTGGGTTCCCTTCTTTTACAACTTTTTTAGCTAAGTAGCAATAAAATAAAAATCTGCAGAGTAAATTCATGTATTGGGAGTGAGGAAAGATGGATGGGTTCTGCTGTCTTTCTATGATAGTACCATTTCTATAATGATGTTTCTGATTTCAAGATAAATATCATTGCCAAACATAGTGGTACACACACCTATAATCCCAGCACTTAGGAGGCTGAGGCAGGAGGATAGCCATGAATTCCAGGCCATCCTGGGCTACAAAATGAGTTCGAGGACAGCCTCAACTACGTGAAAAAACCCTGACTCAAAAAGTTAAACAAAGTAAAACAGAGAAATACTACCATGGGAAGAATCATCCCAGATACTCTGCCAACATATTTACTTAATGAAATTAAGAAAATCCTTATCTATAATATTTTGATTGATAAAACAATCTCATAATTAAAGACATTCTCCCAATTAAATTCTAGAGTATAAACAAATTCAAAGACATAGCAAGCAACACACTGTTCCACAGGGTCAGGGATATAGCTCAGTGGCATAAGCACCTGCCTGGCAAGCATAAGGTCCAGAATTCTATCCCTGGTACTGAAAATAATAAAAATAAAAAATAAACTGCTGTTCCTAAAAGAAGGATCTAGATAAATTCCAAAACATCACTAAAATTTCCTGAATGTGGGAATATATATGAGTATGAGGTTACAAGAAAATTGTCTTAGTAGAAGTAACAGCTAGAGAAGAATTAAATATAAACAACTGCAATATAATTCTGGTTATGGTACCATGGGTTGGTGGCATGTACCTGTAGTCCCAGCACTTGGGAAGCTTATGCAAGAAGACGGCTGAGCATTTTGGGCCAGCCTGAGCTGAACAGTGAGTTTAGGGTCAGCTTGAACTGCATACAGAGCAAGATCCTGTCTTAACCCCCTAAAGGTGCACACGAATACAAACCAGGAATGGGAAAGCTGAAAAGGGTAAGCAGCAGTTTACACCATCTTCTAGGAACTGCAAAAACTAAAAACACAGCCAAAGAATAAAGTAAGGGTGAAGGTGAATCATTGGCTAGAGAGAAGTTTAAACCAGATCTTAAATTATTGGTCATTTGGAAAAACAATCGGCGGATGCTTTGTTAGAAAAGGACTCTATGAAGGGGCGAGGGAGATGGCTCAGTGGAATAAGCACCTGCCTGGCAAGCTCAAGGTCCTGAGTTCAGTCCCTGGTACCAAAAGAGAAAAAAAAAAGAAAGAAAGAAAGAAAGAAAGAAAGAAAGAAAGAAAGAAAGAAAGAAAGAAAGAAAGAAAGAAAGAAAAGAACTCTATGAGCAAAGTTACGAAAGGGAGATGTGCAGGCTGTATGTAAGGCAATATCAGAAATGTGTAGAGGAATTGAACAGTGACCTCCAGCAGAGATAAGATAAAGAAAAGGTCACTGAAAGTAAACCCACAGGAGCAAAGAAAATGATATGAAAACAAAATTCAGTGTTCTTTCTTGTGTCATTTTACAGGTTAAGCAGATATCCAGGACCACAGAGGGTAGAGGACAAGCAAATTCCCAGGAGGTATGTTGGAGATTCTTACACTGCTGATTTCACATTAGGACAAAACAAAACAGCAGCCCATATAAAACAAGTATTTTCTAATAAGTCTGTGTGTGTGTTTGTGTGTGTGTGTATGTGTGTGTGTGTGTGTCTTTGTCATTTTTTTTCTGTATGTTTTAGGGAAGGGTCTACAGGATGTTCAGAGTCTCACTACTAGTTCAGACTCACAGTATCCACCTGCTTACAGCTTCCCAAGAGTTGGGTTTACAGGCACGTGCCACCACACCCAGTCTCAATGGCTGTCTCAGCGTGCCCCAGGGGTGGGGCCAGCATGGCATGTCCTTATTATTTGGATGAAGTGTTTCTCACCAAGTAAGATACCTCTGGAAAAGCAAGTCATTACATCTGTCACAGTAAATGAGACTGAAATTAGGTCATAACATTTTATGAAGACCTTGATTTCATATACAATAAAATGAAATTGAGGACTGGGTCCATTATAAAAATATTGCCTCAGATTTACCAGGGGAACTCTCTAGTTCTACTCTGATATTTTCAATTGTGGATTAGTTTTGTTACATCATTTTCTAAAAATCTGAAATCTCAAGAATAAACAATAAGATGTTTATTTTGAAGTTGGAGCAAAGTGAAACACAGTTGTCCTTAAATTATTAAATACACCATAAGAGAATAAACCTAACACTCCAAGTTTTAGTACTGTTTATCACAGTAATAAAAAGTGCATATTTACTTTTATAAACAGTAGCAAATGAAACTGTCATCAAGTGCAAAAATCTCTGGAAGCATCTCATTCGGATCTGAGGTCAGAATTTGGTTTTAAGTGTTCAGAAGAAGACACAAGATATTTGAATGAGACAGAAGGCCTAGAGGCTTAATGGAGACCGATGGATCCTGACTAGAAGGAATGCTGAGTGTGGAAACAGTACTGCAGACAGGGCCCTGCTGGCCAAGAGTGGGTGGGCTGAGTCTGGGAACAGGAAGGCTGAGAAACGGGGAGACGACATCGCGTGGTTCAGCTCTTGCTCCGCCTGTACTTGTAAGTATGGGGAGAAAAAGTGGGAAGAAGGACAGAGCAGGACAGGAGAAGAAAGATTGCGTGACTCGTGGTATCTGTATATTTTATTCTTTCTCTCCTGTTTGCCCTTTCTCCCTCTATCTTCTTCTATTCTTCTTGCTGCAATCCTCCTGTGTCACCATTCCATATTCTGGGATTGCAGACATGTACCACTGTGCCTGCAGGAAATGTGCTTTTAATCCATGATTCATGTTTCAAATTCACTATTTTTCCAAGATTCAAAATGTATTCAGCGTATTCTCTTGCTAAGAACACTTCTATGTGAAAAATTCTAAAGGTAGAAACAGCAAAATAGCCAGAGTTGTTTGCTTTAACAAATATATATTATGGCTACCCTGTGCCTGGCACTGTGTCCCTCACCATGCGTACAGTAGTGACCAGGGAGGGCCTGGGTCTCCCCATCGTGGTGTTTATGGCCTAGCACTATTCTCCAGGGGACACAATTGCAGTTGATGGTCTGTGACCTTTCCTTATTTTTGGGGGTCACTCCATATGATACTCTCAAAACAAGAGAAAGTTACTATTTCCAAAAAGTTCAACTCGTTTTAAGAATCATATAGTCCTACTCTGTCTTTACCAGTGTGATGCACAGGGGACTATTCAGATCTTGAGTGAAGATTTTAAATAAAAGCAAGATAACCACTCAAATCTATTCTCACAAGTACTCGGTTTTGTACACTTAATTACTAGTTATTATACAAGGCTGTAGTTTATATGGTGCATTCTCTTTTCCTTAGAGTTCTCTTTGTAGAAAGATATGTATTTTACAGAAATAGAACTTCTTGTGACATTTGGAATGGTAGCTTTTCAGCCAAATATTACCCCTCATCAATTTAACTTTAATCATTTCAGATAAACTTTTGTGTAAGTAACAACACTTCTAAATCATTCATATTCTCCCCTTGAAGTTCACCTAATTGACATTTTGGAGATTATTTTTACTGTTATATTTTCTATTATAGCTACCCTTCCCAACCTGATAATATGTAACATTTATACATTTTCGTGACTATTCTTACTACTGTTATTACTGCTACAGCTATTGGTAATCTAGTAACATTCAATATTTAAAATCAAATAGCTAGGCTGGTTGTGTATAACTATAATTTCAGCACCCATGAAGCTGAAGCAAGTAGCTCACTAGAGCTGTTCGATGACAGGCTGAGCTATGAAATGAGAGGCCAGCCTGAACTCCATAGGAAACCCTCCTAAAACATGAATATAAAATCAGATTGTGTACATGCAGTATTGTAGTTACTGCCAAAAGAGCACATATTAACACATATGATATTGAAAGTGATATAATCAATCATATTAGGAAAAATATTCTATTTTATTTAGTAATTTAGGAAACTAGTATATCATTTCCATAGATATTTAGCAATTTTGGAAATTCATGATAATACATAGAGATAGCATTTGCTGTATTAATTTGTAGAACAGGATTTAAATTAATGGGGCTGGGGAGATAGCTCAATAGAGTAAGTGCTTGCCTGACAAGCACAAGGTCCTAAGTTGAATCCCTGGTACCGCTAAACAAACAAACAAACAAACAAACACACACACACACACACACAAACAAACAAACTACTCTTCCTGGGGCTGGGGAGACAGCTTGTCAGTCTAAGCACCTGTCTGGCAAATAAATGCAAGGTCCTAGTTTCAATTCCTGGTACCATATGCCAGGCTTGCCCTGGAATACTGGGCATGCTGTGCCAGCTCTGAAACTGGGCGTGGTGGTGCACATCTGTAATCCCAACACTGGGGAGGCTGAGGCAAGAGCATCACTATGACTCCAAGCTGCATAGCAAGACCCTGTACCAAATAAACAACTAAATAAATAACTTAAACCACGGTTCCCTCAGGGTTCTTGAGTTCTATGGTGCATCTTATTATTATTGTAAATATAAACTACATTCATCATGCTATGGTCTAAGCATGTATTATGAGTATCTCTAACCAGAAGGAATAATCTGTTTTTTTATTTATAGTTTTTTTTAGGTGTTTTAGCTTAATCTGACCCCTTATATATCTTATCACTAACTTTCAAATTTATCTTAACAAATATTTTGTCTTATAATTGCAAACCTTTTTTGAAAACACTAAGTCAAAGTAATGTTATTTCTGCCTTCCAGGAAATGTCATTCTAGCTAGGGAAATGAGACAAATTGCAATACTCCCAATTGGATTTCTAGCTGACAACAGCGCAACCCCTCCCCCACTGGGGTTGTACAGTGTAAGCTACAACGAATGCTTAGAGATGAACACGGCCTGGCTGCAACACATCAGACCTCATTCATCTCCCTACTGACTTGACTTGGTGAGTGCACACTTGATTTCCCAGACACTTAGCTCTGTACACAGCATGTACCACAAAATGTTACACGTAATTTCCTTCCAAAACAATGCTGAAAATCATGATTAAATGCATTTTACAAGTAAACAAGTAAAGACTCAGGGAAGTTAAATTCTTTGTGCAGATACCACAATGACCTTCTTGTTAGTTCTATGCCCTCCAAATTTTTGCAATAAAATATGGTCATCTTCCTCCAAACTATCAGGAATGACAAGTCGTCGTATTTTTAGTAACCCTCCCAAATAACCTCTTACATCTTTCTATGGAAACAGTGGAAGCGGGTTAGCACAGAGTGTGTGCTCAATGTTTTCTTGCCTTTGTCCTAATAAAGAAATTTCTAGAAGAAATGAGAATTGAAAAGCACTGAGACCAATTAACAGTGACTGGCTACAACACCGTGGTGAAGGAGTCGGAGGAACAAGTAGAGATCAGTAGAAAAAAGTGCCATAACTCATTACTGATGTTTGCCAGAGACAAAAGGGGAGAGTCATACATAAATCTTTTATTGTTTTCATCCCTAACCGAGTAGAATGGTTTATAATTTTTACTGACAATATAATTTTGTTCATTTATGATCAGCTCGCTGTTCATTGAAATCCATGTTATCATCTACCATGTCTCTTTATTTACCTTCTTTTATCATATAAGGTACTAATAGAAAAAGTTCTTTAATTCATTTAACTTAGTATCTTCATGAAAAAACTATAGCTTATGATTTTGAATAGTTAGATATCACATGTACATAAAGAATCTAAGTAACATATAGGAATAAAAAGTAATTGACAGTCACAAAGACCTGAATTATAGTTACCATAGTAACTATAACTATAAATGTTAAGCATTATAAAGTGGAAAACTCACCCATAATAATCCAGAAACATGATTTTTTCATGCTTAATAAACCATAGATATTATATATCATAATTGTGTGCAATAAATTACTTCTGTGAAATAAAGAAACCTCTAAAATGGTAAATCAGCAATTTTTAAGGGTTCGCTGCCTGCCTCAAAATGTCCTGTGGGCAGAAAAATAATATACTTACATTGCAAAGTGTCTATTGATATCTATGAAATAAGAGAAGCAAAAATAAACACTCACCATATAATCGCATTGAAAATAAAGACAAATTTCCAATAAAATCGTAAACCCGAGACTTCCTAAGGACCTTAGAGACCAGCCCACAGCAGAAGTTTGCTGTATGAATTCTCTAATAGACTGCAGTCAGCCTTGGCTTAAACCTCCAACAGATCTTATTTTCTCACCAAGCTGCGCTTTCTACTGCTGTGCAGGTTGAGACGTTATAAAGTTGTTTCTCTAAGCCAACAAAATGTTCTGTCTTTGCTTTCACCTACTGATTTCTGCTTTATTCTCTAGAATGACACAGAGTGAAAATAAATTCCCATAACCCCAGCTGATAGCCTGTTATGTATTTGAGGACAGCCACTAAGGTTTTCAACTAGTTGGATTCCTCAGACTGCTGTGGCTCAGTTCCTTCATCACTTCCAGTAGATAATCATTTCCTGGTGCTACCAGTACCTACTAATTGTGCTACAGACTGCAAAAGTCTCTGTTAAATTTATAAGGAAAAGTGTTCACCTAAGCAAAGTAGCTTTTTCACATATGTATCACTTTCCAAGTATTAGACATGTGCACTATCTCAGACTGCGGGGATGTACACACTCTAGGACATTCTTTTAAACATGTGGTCAACTAAGCAATCCACATTTCACATAAACTACAGGATGATGGCTCTGTCCTTACATTTTCCTACTTACATATTTGCGTTTCCAACTCTTAGTTGAAGAGCTTTATTCCTGGAAAATTGCATCTTCTTGCTTTGGTCTGATATTTTGCATGGAAACATAATTAAGCAGGGGTGCTATGATGGTTTATAGCTATATGCCCCCCAAGGCCATCATTTGCTCATAGATGGGGCTTTTGGAAGGTGAATGCATAATGAGGGAAATAGCTGACCTGTTCTGGACTAGAGCCTCGTCAAAGGTGCGTCCTACTGATGCAGCCTGGCCAGGTTCATCCCCGTCTTCTGCAAATGCTGTCCCCTACTTCACATTGACCATGCTGTCACCTTTCTTCCCTGTGTCCCTGTGCTACACTGCCCCTGCTTGGAGTCTGCCAACTATAGATTCAAACCTTTACAAACAGTAAGCCAAAATAAAGCTGTCTGTTAAATTGAGAGTATCAGATATTTTTTTCCCAATAAGAAGACAATGACTAAGACAGTTGAAAAATAAAAGTTGGGATCTCCAGCTTTCCTATGCAAAGCTTTAAGTACTGTATGTAATAACTATGTCTTTTGTTTTCATGAATGAAAGTGTTGATCTGAAGAAAGGGAACTATCTGATCTTTGTGTGTCTTGATTCAAGATTGAAAGAGGTAACGATGAGAGCCTTGTCTTGCACGTTTATACCTATGTAGTCCTTCTAAAACCCTTTACATAGCCAGCAACCAGGTCAAGAGTGTGAATGAGAACACCAGGGGCCTACCGGAAACTCATAAGATCCAGCAACCAGGCCTAGCGTGTGAGTGGAACTTTATCTATCAGACAGGCCCAGTGTGGAACACTGAGGCAGAACTCCCTGAAGAGAGGCTAGAGACAAGACTCATCCAGCTGTTCAAGGAGTAGAACCAGAGTGGCACAACACATTCACCTCCAAGGGCTGCAGCAGGAAAAAATGGAGCACAGCAGCCAGATCTAAGCCACACCCATATGGATGAGTTTGAACTTGGCAGCTCTAGATCTGGTGCTAAGATAAGAACTCTACCAAATCTCTACACCAAAGATTAGAAGGAAGGACTATACAAAATGACAAAAAGAAGGAGCAAAGTAGGCTCTTAGGCCCCGAGCCCACCCAAAACAAATACAAAAGACAATAGCATAAAAGAAATTGGAAATCGCACTCATGAAATCTCTGAAATAATAGCATCTGAAGTAAAGAAAATTCGAAGATGTGCATGAAAATGATCAAATTCCCAGTGTACACAGACTTGGCAGTTTAGGAGCCAGAGTTCCTCATCTATTAAAGCTTAGCAGGTTGGACTTGGCAGAAAGCAGATTCCTGACATGTGACAAATAAGCCCCGATGCTTTCAGTAGTTACCTCAGGAATGAACCAGCGAAGCTGGTGCTCCCTGGAGACAGGGCTGCTAACATAGATGCCACTTCTACCAAAGGCAACCTGCCCAGCAACAGATAACAGGAACCTGAACTTTGACAAGGGAAAATTCATTTTATTAGACTTCTACCTTTTGAACACAAACTATGGTGATGCCAGGCCAGCATCCTAGAAGATTCTGATCTTATCACTTATCTCATTAGCCAGTCTCTTTCCAAAAAAGGATATTTTAGTCACAAGATAACACAAAGGAAAGCACCTTAGTGTGACCTCATAACATTTGTTATTTTCCTCATTCCAGTTCAATACCACGCAGGAACTGTGTGTTGCTGAGCCCTCTTGGAGTAATAGTAACAATCACAACATAACGCAATGTTTTCTGTCCTTTAGTTTGCAAAGCACTTAATCAGGTCTTCCCTAACAGCAGCCCTATAGGATAGACGTAACTATTTCAGGTGTACAGATAAGAGCACTAGGTACTGGGCAGGTCAATTATGTACCTCAAGTGAAAAGGCAAGAGAGAGAGAGAGAGAGAGAGAGAGAGAAAATTCAAAGGTCCAGTACATAATGGATGCAGATCTCTTTCCATTTGAAATAGTGTATTCTTTGCTTGTAATACAACCATGAGGAAAATTACAGTTTCTCTAAAATTTCTATCAGAAGAACTCAAAGAAGATACAGAGGCAAAGGTTAATGACAGTATAGGTCTGGAATAGGTGGTTTAGGCAGACCTAAATTGCAAAGTTCTTCAACTGGAAATAAACTGAAAGAAATGCTGTACAAGAGAATTGGATAATATCTATCTAGTGCTAGCAATGTCAACAGCTCGGGCTCGGAAACCTGCTCATGCTCTGAAGCGGCCAGCAAGAATCTTGAAGATGTATTTAATAATCTGATTAGTATCTTTGGTTTCACTGCACATAAAAGTAATGAAGTACAGCCAGGGATGTAGCCCAGTGGCACAGATCTTGTCTGGTAAGCATGAGTTCCTGGGTTCAATAGGCAGTAACGAAAGAAAGGCATCAGGTCATAGGATATAAGACTCTGTGTGTGTGTGTGTGTGTGTGTGTGTGTGTGTGTGTGTGTGTGTGTGTGTAAGCTTACAGTTGTTATTTTAGAATGGAAAGAGAAAACTTTGAAATTGACCTTTTTTATTTTTTGTAGTTAACTACAATTGTTTGCCGGTGACCCTGTGTAGTGCTCCCCACTCAGCGCCCTCCTTGCAGAAGGATTCTATGCACGCTTCCAATGGCATTCAGAAGTTCATGGAATTTGTTTTTGGTCAGGTGAACGGAAGTGGGTATGTCTTCCAGATGTGAGGTGTAGAAGCAGATGCCTGTTCAGTGTCCTCCTTTGCTTCGCATGCGGCAGGATCTTGTATCAAGGCTCTCACTTTAACAGAGATGGGGACTACAGCTACCCTGTCATGAGAATGTAACATACTTGAAAAAGAAATATTTCTAGGGGTGTTCACCACAACCTAGGGTCGGTCAGTTACTACGGCATCACATAGACTGTTCTGGCTGATAAGACCCCTCTTCGATAGGTTGCCTAAAATAATTACATAAATGATGCAATATACCCTTATCAGGTCTCTCAATACTGATGGCTTTTCCAGCTTTGTATTTCTTTTAAGAATATGTAGTATAGAAAGACAAGGAATTGAATATGGTTAAAAAAGATACCAACATGAAAGAAATTGAAATGCTTAAACATGTTAGAAAAACTTAGAAAGGGTGAAAGGTAAAATCACAGAAGCTTTGGGGTTTAGTTGGTGCTTAATTATTGCTTCCAGATGCAGCATTAACAATGCCTTTTAAAAGCAAAGCATCCCGCTAAGAAAGAAAACATGTGTAGACTTTTTTTTCAATAGCACTAACGATCATCTGCCAAACTCCTCCACTTCCAAGACCCTCTTCAAATATTTATATTATATTTTTAGAGTATCCAAGAATTACAAAGCTGTAGAGTTTTTGAAAATCAACTGAGCCTACTTCACTCAAATTTGATATTTTGAAACTATGTCACAGGGAATTACTGACTTTCCATTCTCATCTGAAATTGGTTTTTATAAGAAAAAGAAATTCTTGTGTCTCTAAGCTGTTCTCTTTGCTAGTGGTCATTTACTGCAGACACTGAGTAAGCACACCGGCACATGAGCATTTGCTACCTAATAAGTAGCTTGTGGTATGTTTAGCTTAGTCCAAAATAGGAAGGCTTCATTTCTTTCCTTAAGAAGAGGGAACTATTTTATGCCAAATGCATTTCTTTTACAATTAACTTCCACCTCATCTTTAGGGAGATGGTCCTGTAGGTGTTTATACAGAACACATGTAACTGTTACAGTTTGGGTGTGCCATGCCCCCTAGCGTCTCATGTGTTCTGAAGTGGGGCTTTTGGAAGCTGGCTGGACATGGGCAGCCCACACTCTTGGGTGAGTGAGCATGCTGATGGGTTTACACGCAGATGTGTTGGTAGGAGTTCAGGTCTGGTCAGAAGGGCTTATACTGGGGGTCTGGCCTGGAAGGGTGCATCTCCTGCTGTGGTTCCCCCCTTCTTTCTCTGTTTCCTGGCCATCTTGAGACAAGCAGGTTTCCTCCTGTAGGCCCTCCCACCATGCAGTTTCTCTGTTGGAGTTGGCATGGGCTGAATTTTTCATATTATGAGTCTGAATAAATTTCTCATGCTTTAGATTGTGGCTGTTGGGTATTGTAGCCCAGCAGCAAGAAGTGAGTAAGGTAACAGGTGTGCCACAGCGCCTCAGGACGCTCCTTCTCACTGGCTCTTCACAGCACTCCTCGTATTCCCAAGTGTTTCTACTGCAGGCACTGAGATTGGTTAAAGTCCTGATGCTCTCGTCAGGGGTCAGCGCTGCTAATACCAGAATGATTTCACTCATCAGGTCAACAGTGTGTGTTCTGAAGGAAAGTTCTCATACAATTTGAAAAGCTGAAAAAAGAGGCCTGCAGTGAGGACACATGGAGCTTCTTACTCCTCACAAGGGGACAGACGCGTGAAACCAAAAACCACCGTGCATCCCTGATCTTCTGTGAAGCCTGGTAATAAACTGAACCTGGATCAACCTCCAAGACCCCTTGCCCTATTGCTCAATTGATAAACACACCACAGGGTGAATCATTATCTCACTACTTTAAATACAATCTACAAGTAAGCAGCTCTTACATGTTTCTCTCTGATCTCAACTGTACTCCAAATGCCAGGCTCATATATTTAACTAAACTCTAATGTGACAAAACCCACCAGGTGAATTTCTGTCAGGCTTTCTCTTCCCACCACTTTTTCTACATCAGTATGTGGTAATTGTCTTCCCCTCATTGTTCAGGCAAATTCCTATCTCCTTATCTCATAACCCATAGACAATATGATCAACTGTTCCTTCAAGTTATTCCTGACACAACTTGGAATAGCTACCTCTTGGAAACAATCCATTGCTCATTAATTTGTTTTTCCCAAATAAGATATATATTTGATTCTCGTCCCTGTTCTTAGCAGCTGCATCATATACCTCTCTGTGTGCTGCTGTGGTCAAAACAAGTCCTCTAACTTTCATGTGCTACAATAATAATCTCCAAATTCATGTGCTGGTGGTATTTGGAGACGGAAGCTTTGTAAGGCAATTAGCAGTGTGGGACTTGTGGCTGGATGAGAGGAAGAAGAATCTGAGCTGGCAAGTACTCACCTGCCCCACTGATGACCCGCTGTGCAGTTACAAGAAAGAGCCTCACCAGTGCCAAAAAGATGCCAGTGAGATCAACTTTTATTCCTTAAAAATCACCTGATCTTCAATATTTGGTTATAGTGACAGAAAACAGAAGAAGGTACATGGACATGCTTTAACTGAGTCCCCTGGTAAGTGTTTAAGTTAATTTTACTTCAGTATTTACAATGATACTCAAAATCCAAAACAATAAAATAAAAGGGCCAGTGAGATAGCTTAGCGGCCTAAAGCGCCTGCTTAGGCAGCTTAGACAAAAGCACAGGGAGCATGGTTTGATCCCCAACACCACACGCCATGCCAGCCCTACCCCCAGGGTGGGCAAAGCGGGACAAAAATAAATAAAACAATAAAAAACCTGAAGTATTCCATACACATAGCACCCAGATCCATGTTGCTAACTACCTTTTTCTATTCAGTATAAATATGACTTCTCAGGAATTAATGAATAAAAGTTAGACATTTTAGCTTTTGAGAGAAACTGGCAAAATTTTAGTCTTCGGACCCATGTAATGCTGGTTCTGCATATTGTTTTCACTATTTTATCCTCTCTCTTTACATTCATAATAGATTTCTGATAATTTTATGAAGTCAAATTAACTTTTGTAATGTGAGTTCACATTCTTACAAAAATTTTCTCCATCTCCAAGAATATAATTTTTTTTCTTGTAAGTTTTATTTCCCTGAATATGGACTGTTTTTCTCTTTAACACTTAAAGCTAACACTATTTTGCTTTCTGCACCAATCCTGAGAATAAGCTTTGATGAAAAATAAGTTGAACCTATATAAAACTTCAGAGAAGTTTTTTTATTGATACAATAGAGCTTTTTATGAAATTTAATTTTATTATTTGAAAAGCAAAAGACAAATGCAACAACAAAAAAATCAGAAACAGGGTAACATACAACAATACATATGTTACAAATTTTCAAAACAAGACTAGCTGATTAACAGTGGTTGATATGTTATCTATTTTTATCATCAAATCCATTGTTCAGATTAACAGATAGAGTTATGGAACACTGGGACGTATAATCTGTAGACAAATTCTCAGCGTGATCTATATTTCAAATAGATGCATTGCACAGTAGCGGAATATCTCTCTAACTTGCCAAAGACATGTGGATGTGACTGATTGAGATCTCAGGAACAGTTTTGTGGGTTCTGCCCCCCATATCAGTCCTACACTCATATGTGACAGGATGTGCAGAAAGAAAGATGTTGTTTTCCTTCCCAAATAGGCTATCTTTTCCTAGGAATAATATCTTAGATAAAGCTATCTTTTCCTAGGAATAATATCTTAGATAAAATACATGCTGAGAGAGAGTCTGGTTGTTTTCCCCTTAGACGAGGCTGGCAGGCAGTGTGGCTTCCTTTGGTCCCATGAAAGCGTGTGGGCCTGTGGGCTGCCCTCCTCCGGAAAGATCCTGTCGTTCCCTGTCAATCCATATTAGGTAAGGATGGTGTTTCTAACGATTTATCTCCTTCAAGGTGACTTAGTTATTTTCTGCCAAGATTATGCTAGAGGATGTCATTACTTTTGTCCTGTCTTGTTCTTTCTATTGCCAGAGAATATTGTCATTTATTTTCACTGATAATCCATCTCTCTGAGAAAAGAATGTATTAATACTTTCATGCTGGTAAAAGCTTCGTTTTAACACTAAAGGATGTAGAAGAAAGATTTCTGCCTGAGTCTTCTGAAGATGCTGTCATATATAAACAAACAGCCCTAAGAAAAAGGGATGGCAAAAGTGGCAACACATTACTCTGAGCTGAATATTTTAAAGAGAAAGGGGACACCCATGTAAGTATTCTATTAAAGGCACCTTGACATCTTTGGCCTATGGCATGCTGCTTAAGAGAAACGCTCAGGGCTTCAGCTCAGGCACTGCTACTGAGTAACACCAACCCTGGGTTTATGCATTTTTGAAGATCTCTCCCCTTATCTGTGGTACTACTGTGGTGTGATTTAGTTAGGTGAATCCACGAAAAAATGTGTGTGTGCTACTAAGTACATTTTAAGAAGTCAAATGCAAGTAGCACTATCTGGGAGCTGGGGAGATAGCTCTGTGGCACAAGTGCCTGCCTGGCGAGTGTAAGGTTGTGAGTTCAAACGCTGGTCCCACAAAATAAATAAATAAATAGCACTATCTATCATTATCATTGGCACCATCATGGAGCATTCTAAAGTACCAACCTTGTTTAATTTTGAACAGCATTATCAACAGCACACAAACGCTCTTGACCTGAGTGTTACAGTGATGTATGAGAATGAACGGCTACTTAGGAACTTAGAACCAAGCGCAACACCAAACCTTGCATGGTGATTATTAAAATACTTTCGATAATACAATTTTTGTCCAGTAAAAATCGACCACAAAGTATCTTATTTTTAGATGTTTGGATTCTATTTTATGAAGATATTTTGGATCATATTTTAATTCCCTTTCTAACTGAAAAGATTTGTAATGGACATGAGGTAGTCAAAAATTTCTTTCCCATATGGTCTTCTTTCATTCTTCTTTGGAAAAGGTAGCTCAGCAGCTCTCTGATTCACATTGCACCTGCTCTTGATGCTCTAATTCTTATCGCTGGCCAATTCCCTATTCTAATGTCCCTCTTCATACCCCCTACCATTCAACTTAGAAAAGTTTTGTATACATTCCTATGGTCCATCTTCCTTTCTAATGCACTGAACATTTCTTACCTTGTAACAAAGCCAAGTTGCAACCCCCACAAAAAAGTCAGATGAAGCCAATATGTTATTTTTTAAATCTTTTAAGTGTATGTATGCATTTGCTAGGGAGTATTGCTATGCAGCTCGGACTCCTAGTGATCCTCCTGTTTCAGCCTCCTCAATGCTGAAATGACAGGCATATGCCGCTACTCCTGGTTTCAGTTCGGACTAGCATTGCATGTGGTACCAGAGACTGAACCTGGTCTGCCCTTGCCAGGCAGGCACTTAAGCTCCTGAGCAATCTCCCCTGCCCTAGATGATAGGTTAAAGTGAACTAAACCTACAAATGTAAGTAAATATAGAACAAAATATAAAAACAAAGAAAATAAGGGCAGAAATCAGTAACCAAAAGAATTATAAACTTAACACTGACCTCTGTGTCTTATTTTATTAGTTACATTAGAACTATTAGGGCGGTATACTGTGGCTTACCACAGATATATGGTAGGTTTAGCATAAGTAACTTGCAATATCATTAGAAGCAATGGACAAACACTGGGTAAAGATTCACATAGATTGATTAACTGGTTGTTGAATTGGTAAACAAAAAATTCTAATGATGAACAATTACAAGGCATCCATATTTTAAGATATATTGATTAGAAAGGATGAAATTTTTTGAGGGTGCCAATCACTTTCAACACACGCATATATGTATCGCATGCATGAATCAAAGTGTGTATCATCTTTATCTCTTTAGGAAGTTACTGTGTCTATTTTTTCCTGTCAGTCCCTTCCACACAGAACACAATACTATTTTGGACCCTGTCATCTCAGCATAATTTTTCCTGACCTAGGGTTTCATTTTCCTGGGATCACACAATGCATACACATGAAAGTCTGACTTTTTCACTTTAGATGCCCTTGAGGTGCGCCCATACTGCAGAGTGTGCCACTATTTTAGCTTTAGTTTGTCTTCCCTGAATAGTATTCTATTTATGGGCTTTTCAATTTATAGCCACTGACCCCCAGCTGCTTTTCAGTTTTGAATGATTATGAATAGAGCTGTTGTAAACATTTTATTGGACTCTCTGGTCACATATATTTTCATCTCCCTCAGATGTACAGAAGGAAAAATATCATGTGTAGTGAGTTCATATATGTTTTGTTTCATAAGAAAATGTCGCACTGTTTCCCAAAGGGCATTACCAGTGTTATTTCCATTAGCACCGTAAGTATCACATAAGTTTCACATCCTTCACAGCATTTGATGATGGAATCTTTAAAAAAAAAAAAAAAAAAAAAACTTTAACTCTTCTAATCAGTCTTTGGGTGTTTCATTGTGTCTTTAATTTGTTCTGATTCTTGCTGCTGCTGAGTAATTTTTGTGTTCATATTGGTTAGGTTATGTCAATTTTTAAATTGTGATATCATTTTTTTTTTTTGTCTTTTTTGAGACAGGGTCTCGCTATGCAGTTGATGCTGGCCTTGAGCTCACTTTTGTAGCCCAGCCTGGTCTCGAACTTGCACCAATCCTCCTGCCTCAGCCTCCCAAGTGCTGGGATTAAAGGCATGAGCCACCACGCCCCGCTCTATGTGATATCATTTTTATGGTTAAGAGATTTATTTATATGTTGCAGATACATGTTCCTATCAGCTAGCTATGTGTAAATGTTTTCTACTAGTATATGAATTAAATACTCTTTGTATAAATGGAAACCACCCTGACTTTGGAAGGACATAATGGTTTGTTTTTTTTGTTTTGTTTTTTTTTAATGTATCTAGGATAGGGTCTACAGGGTCTCACTACATAGATCAGACTCAGTGATCCTCCTGTTTTCAGCCTCCAAAGCTCAGGGATTATAGGTGCACACCACCACACCCAGTCTCATTCTCCATCTCAGCGCACCCTAGGGGCAGGGCCAGCATGACAGGCAGGGGATTGAACCCCCAGCCATTGTGTCTGCCTAAGCAGGCGCTTTAGTCTGCTGAACTATCTGGCTGGCTCATGTAAATTATTTTTAAGCCAACTTTAATTAACCCTATGTTATGATCAGTGATGTCTGTGTCATTGTTAAGAAAATTTTGCTTTAAGTTTGCAAAGCTTTTTCAGTGAATTCCTCTAAATTATATAGATTTAGCTTTAATGTTTTTTGTTTTTGTTTTGTGGTACTGGGAATTGAATTCAGGACCTTGCGCTTGCCAGGCAAGCCCTTATTCTACAGAGATATCTTAGCTTTAATGTTTAAGTCTATGTGTTCTTGTACTTTTTTGTGTATGATATGATATAGGTAGATGTGGCAGTTGATATATTGTGTCAACTTGAAGAAGCTGGGCTAGATGAGCTTGACTGGTTCTGGGCTGCCCTAGGATGTGATTGGTTCCAATTAGGGCCAGATGGGCCACCCCAGAGTGACTCAGCACAAAAAGTGTATAAAAGGGTTGAGGAAGAGTTTGATCAGATCAACCCAGGCTGGCCCTGCCCTGGCTGATTTCTGCCTGACCTAGCCCTGTTCTGCTTCCTTGGAGAAGTCCTGGTCTTTGGAGGATCTTGATCTTTGTAGCCACGCCACTTTGGAAGAGCTCTGCACCAGCACAGAGTTTGGAAGCAAAAGGCTTGATGAATGCCACAGCTGTTGCTCCTCCTCTGCTCTTCACTGTTTTCTGCTGCCTTGGAGCCAGAGGGGTATGAACTGAAACCTCCGCAGACTGTGAGCTAAATAAACCTTTCCCTCCTTCATTTTGAGTTTTGGGTATTTATCCCAGCAATGAGTAAAAAGTAACTAAGATGGTAGGATGGATAAGTTTACTTTTTTCTCCATATTGTTATCCTAGCGTTCCTATACCATTGGTTGAAGACTTTCATTCAATATAGAATTTCTTCAGTGCTTTGGACCAAATTACTTGCCTATATATAATGAGTGTATTTAGCAGCCCTTGTTTTGGAGCCATTAATACATGTGTCTATATTTTAACCAATGTCATACTGTTTTTACCCCTCTCCCTTTATACACTTGAAATTAAGAAGTGTAAGCCTTCTTGATTTTATATTATTTTGGCTTTTACAAGTTCTTTAAATTGCTTTGAATTTTCTATATAAGTTTCAGAAATAACACCAATAAATTTAAAGCTGTTTATAATAAAATTCCATTGAATATACAGATTAATTTGTAAAGAATTTGCATCTTAAATATACTGAGTTACCAGATGAAGAATGTGGTACATCTTTTCATTTATCTTTATATGTTTTGCTGCTCAGAGCAAAGATTTGTTGTCTTCAGAGTACACATTCTGCATATCTTTTAACTTTATTTCTAGAAATTGTATGTTTTCGATGTTACTGTAAGTGGTACCTTTTAGTTTGTTTTTTCAATTGTTCATTGCTGTTGTAGAGATCATTGGTTTCCTTACATGACCTGGATTCTCAACATGTTAAATTCACTTATTTTTATAGTGATCAAGTCCAATCTAGTAGTGAGACCCTGAACACCCTGTAGACCCTTCCCTAAAATATTTTTAAAAAAGAGAAAAATTAACTTATGTCCACCTCAAGAAAAGGCACATGGCACATGACCCAACCTCAACCAAACATCATGTTCCTGACCCTAAATCTTGGATGTGACTGAGAATCAAGCTCTTTATATTTGTTTGAATTCAAACCTCGAACCAGAATAGCCAGGTCACTATTAACGGAAAACCAAGAGATGGCGCAGCACCAGGCAACAGCATTGGATACCATTGGCTTCTCCAATGGTGAGGTTCCCACCTCCCTGAGGTTCTCACACCTGTCCTGGGTCATCTCTCCCCTTCCCAACGCTTACACCTCCGCCTTGAGCAGCTTCATTTTATGGTGTTTGGATTCAATGAACAGAAAAGGAAGGGGGAGTGAACTAAACAAAGAAAAAGGATAAAAATTCAATGTCCCTTATTTTTTCCTCTCTTTTTCTTACAGAGGGTTATGCAAAAAGTTAATAAAGAACAATACTATGGGGCTGGAGAGATGGTTTAGCAGTTGGAAGCGCCAGCTTAGGAAAACTTAGGCAACTGCAAGGACTGCAGTTCAATACCCAGCACCACATGCTGTGCCAGCCCCAGCCCCAGGGCAGGGTGAGCCAGTCATAATATAAAGAAAAAAAAAAAAAAGAACAATACTATGTATATGGGGATGAGTCACAGAGGTGTGACACTGGGGCCAATGTCTAGTCCCTGGCCTCATCCTCTCTAATACTGCTCCCCCGTTCTCCTTCCTGATGACTGTGAAATAAGAATAAATTTTACTCCACCAGACCCTTCTGCCAACATGGTCTGCTTTGGATCCAGGCAATTACAGAGCCAGCCTCTAACACATGAGTCAAATAAAGTTCTCCTCTTTTTTTTTTTTTTTTGGTGGGACCAGGGTTCGAACTCACGACCTTGCACTTGCCCAGCAGGCACTTGTGCCTCGGAGCTATCTCCCCAGCCCCCTCTCCTCTTTTAATAAAATGAAAGCAGAGAAAAAGAAGATAGTAGAGAAATTTATGTTATAGACAAATGAAGATGAAAAAAAAAACTCATCTATAGAAAGAGAAACACTGTTTTTCTTTTTTTAAGGTAGAGAGTTTATGTAGTTTTATTTAATCTTTATGCAATGCTTACACATGTCAAAAGATTGCACTGTGCTCCACAAATGTATGCAATTATTATTTGTTAATAAAAATAAATTTTAAAATCCACTTTCACTCACCAATATCACCAGTAACCACTCTACATCCAAATTCATTCACATATTTTTAAATCTAACAATTTAATTCTTCTCTAAAACCTTAGAAAATCCTTTCCATGAATGCCACACTACTGCCCCTTCTGTGTATTCTCCACCATGTTGGTTATTTTCTCACGTTTTCTTTCTCAGCTGTTTTTACTTTCCATTGCCCTTCAAATGCTGCAACTCTCAAGGGTTCTATCTTTGGCTTTTTCAATATTTCTCCTGATTTCTTACAAGATCTCTTGAGAAAAACCATTTTTCATCCAGGGATGTAAGTGGCTGAAATGTATGTTTGTTGCTACAACGTAGCATAGAGTTTTAGTAGTCAGAGCTGTGCAAAGGTAAATGGGATGTCTTATAAAGTTATGAATGCCTCATAACTAAAAGCTTTCAAGAAAAATAAAATAGTGCAGCCAGTCAGATAGCTCAGCCAATTAAAGCACTTGCTTAGGCAGACGCAGGGACTAGGGTTGGATCCCAGTGTGCCCTGCCAGTCTCACCACCAGAAGGTGCTGAGAGGGTGAATGACACTGGCCGTGGTGGCACACGCCTGTGAACCCAGTGCTTAGGAGGCTGTAAACAGGTGGATCACTATGAGTCAGATCTATGATCTAGGTAGTGAAATCCTGTAGACCCTGCAGACCCTGTACCAAATCTATAAATTAAAAAAAAAAAATAGAGACAAAAAGAAAAAAGTGGTTCTCAGTAATCAGTTTGGTATAGGAGTTTCATTCCTACTTTAAAAGAAAGACAACACCAAATGATAATTAAGCCAGTTACCCTAGATGTGTAATAAAGTGGAGAACCCTGGGCTTTATTTTATGTCTTTCATTAACTAATATGATAAATAAGTTCTGACGCTATATATTTTTTAATATAATTCAATAAATGTCTAAAAGAGGATATTTGAGAAAAGATCTATTCGCAATCTTTCTGGCAACAAAATAATTAAGCTCTGCTCTTTTTGTGATTCCACAGTCAGTGCATGGAATAAAAATAACCCTGCAGGACAAATAAAGCTACTCTGGGTTACCAAGAGATAAAGATAATATTTAAGACCTTATGCAAGGAAGGAAAAACATCATATTTTTATCAGCATGAATCTCTAAAATGCTTTTTATGCAAACATGAACATGACAAAGTCAAAAAAATAATATTGACAGATCTCTAAGCCATTAAGATTTAGCAAAAGGGGTAAAAATCTCAGGTCCTTAAGAATACATTTTAAACATCTGTGTTTATTCTTTTAAACAAAAAAAAAAAGTTTTGTGTTGTTAGTGAGCCTTTTCCAAATGTATGGGTATATTTACCACTTTCTTGCCTTATTAGAGATGACAAAATATTATTTTTTTAAATGTTTCAATGACCGGCACAATTATAATATGCTCAAATAAAACCCTTAAAGACTTACACAATTCTGACTGTCTATTCAAGTTACATCGCTGTCCTCAGAGTCTACTGAAGCATATACACACAGCCCAACATTATCGTCTCACTGGCATATGTTTTGACATGTCTCCTGGTTCTATTTTTTTCCTCCTTACTTTTAGACTCTAACCTGTCATTCTTTAAGGCTGTTCATAAAACCACTTCTAGAAATTTTTCTCATGATACTAATTGCTGCTTTTTGTCTGCTATTTTTTCCTCCAACTTTATTGAAGCATAATTGACAAGCAGAAATTGTATATTTTAAGGTATACCATGCTGTATGGCTTTTTATTTATAATTAAATGTATTGGTATAAATTTAGATATGATCCCATCCATTGTAGGGAATTAGTAGCTGCACATTATATATCTTAGTTCCTTTTTCCCTCATTCCCCTCCTTTCTTGTATATTTAATATGCATCTGTACTATAAAATGACTAGCACTGAACAATTAATATAATCTGCCATTGCACATATTGACATTTTTGCATGTACAAGGCAAGAAGAGGTTCTATTCTCACTTGATTTGAAGTACTGAATAATTCAACCTTAAAAAAAGAAGAAAAGTTTGCCATTTGGACATTATACTAAGTGATAGAAGCCAGACATAGAAATAAGCAGTGCATGATGTCACTTACGTGGAACCAAAGAAAATGAACTCATAGAAACAGAGAACAAAGCAGCGGCTGCCAGGGAGTGGAGGTGGGGCCGATGGGTGTCTGCAGCTGTTTTGACAAATGGAAATCTTAAACAACCTAAGAAAGGACAGATAAGAGCCATGGACTAAGTCCACCCATGTCCCTCTTCTTTCTGTCCCAAAACTTTAAAAAATGAAATAAATATGTTTTTATATCTGTGGTACAAGAGTGTATGATATTTTTTCATAATGAAGTCACCTGAAGTTTAAAATTCTTGAAAGGAACAAAACCTGAAGTATGACCTCCCTGACGTGCTAAAGCAGAGACTGCGGATTTGTGATGCCCAAGATCATCCAGGGCAAGTGGTTGTGGGAGAGTTAGCACCTACAAGAGAGAGAAGACTGACACAGAGAAGCACGTTTGTATGCTGCCACTGCCCATAGGGAGGCCTTCCACTATCATCCGTATCATTTGCCAAGTTTTAAGAACCTTCAGCAGGCATGATAGCCCATGCTTTTAAGGCACACACTGCAAGAGGGTGGGTTAGAAGGTTTGCAAGGTCAAGCCCAGCCTGAGATTCAGTAACTTAATGAAATCCTAAGAGCAGGGATGTAGCTCAGTGTCGAAGTTCTGTGGATTCAATTTCATAATACTTCCAAGAGAAAACAAGAAAGAAACAACTTTTCTTATGAGTCTTCACTGTCATAATTGCTTTCATAAAAGTTTTATTCCTTCTTTCTGTGGGCTTTTTGTCATAGCTTGTTTTGCACAAGCTTCACTTGGAAAGGTAGGTTTTGTTTTGGTTTATTATTTCTTCTATTTCCCTCTTTTACCTGTCCCACTTTTACTTATGCTCTTAGCCTTAGTTCCAGAGTGGAGCACATATTGTGCTTTGTGATTGCTACACTACTATGACCTGAGGGTTTATCAAAGAGTCCGACCTTGATCCTGAAGGAAGTCCAGCTCAGATCTAAACCCAAGACATCTGCAGCCTATGGCTTCCTGTGTGTCCCCATGAGCAGGTCAATGGCAAGGAAAAAGTCAACAGAAAACTGTGCACACCATCTTCTTCTGGTCCCTCATGTTCTCTGGAGAATGTTTAATCTCCATTGCCAGCCAGAATTACACATCCCCAGTGCTGTTTCCAGGCCCATCACAGCAGGCCTTGGGCTTCAGCCTGCTCACTCGTTCACATTTCTCTCTGTTTATGGGCCATGAAGATGTTTACGTGTTTTGGATTCTATCCACGACTTTTACATTTTTCTCTGTTATGCTATTGGCTCAGACTAGATGAATTAAGTTACACATGAATTTATCCCCCAGCTGCCTAAAGTGCCACAACACTTTTAGCAAAGTACCTTATATTAATGCAGAGATATATGCACTACCCAGATAAACAGATGCTCACTGTTATTAGGGAAACACATTCAAATCACCATAGGGTAGTACAGTGAGATACTCCCATGCAACTGTTAGACTAGCTAACAACTAAAAACCAAGGAGCAGCAGTAATGCTAGTGGAAATGGAAAATTATACCATTTGAAAAATAACTTGGCGGTCTTTTTATCAAGTTAAATATGTGACTGCTTTATTACCTAGATATCCCACAGGTAGGTATTCACACAAGTGAAACTAATACATTCCTCTATATAGACACTTGTACATGAATGTTTAAGTCTGTCTTACTTGTAAAAGCCAAACTTGGGTAATAATCCCAAGGTCTACCAACAACTAAATGGGTAATTTTTTAAACAAGAGTCAAGAGCTTCGAAAATATTAATGACTATAATCATGCATTTTGTGATTTTTCGCTGCCATAGTTACCTCCTAGTAAGTTATTTTCTATTTTCTCAGCTGGTTGATGTTTTTATCATTACTTTTCCATGAGGTTCATTTTGAAAGGTAGATTTTTGTTTTGATTTGTTGTTTTGTTTTAGTATTGTAGACTATAAACAATGAGATGCTATTATGCAATAAAAACTGGCAAACTGTTAATGTGTATTACAGCACTGATAAATCTCAAAATAATTATGCTAGGTGAAAGAAATCAGTCAAACAATGACACATATTATATACCTATATTTTGTCTCAACTATTGCAAATGTGATACTAACATGTTTTGAAACTCTCATATTGTTATCTCTTATTAAAAGCAATAAAAATAAAAATTGAAAAACATATTATATACCTATATTTATAAATGTTCTAAATATTGTATATTAAATGAGAAAGAGTAAGTACCTATTTGGAGATAGCTAGGAAAATAAGGAAAAGTAGAAAGTAGAGAGGCAGTCATGAATGAACTTCTAGGAGTGAAGTTTTATAGTATCTATTTTTAAAATTTAACAAGCAATGTGATTTAAATATGTTCAGTTGATTATAAGTCAGCTTCAATGCTATTTTTAAAATTAATTTGATGTTATTACACACTTCTGAGCTGGTTTCGCTTGGACCTATCAGTTTCAATTAAAAAACAATTAGAATATGATAAAAAATATTAACAGTGGCAAGTAAGATATAGTTGGCACCGTGCCAAGCCAGTGATTATCCTTATCATCTAGCTATGGTCATCCTCATTTTACCCCTCCAAACACACTTATCAGTTAGGTTCTACTACTGCCCTCATTACACAGAGAAATCAACCTCGGTTTTCAAAGTACAGTATTTGTCTAGTAGCTGACACATTGTTAAGTGACAGACAGAGGGTCAGAGTGTCTGTGAGCTCTAGGGCCCAAGCTATTCAGACTACACACATGGGATGGGAAAGGGCAACTTGCCGCAGTGTGTTTTGGTTTCCTAGATAATAACTCTCCCCTCGCCAAACTTTCTGTTATATCTGTTTTGATCTATTCTTCTGAAGAAAGGAAGGAGCCAGTTCCTGAGTGCAAATCAAGAAAGAGTATCTTTTTAACTATACTTCTGCAAGGAAATATCCGTATGTAAGGAAAAAGCGTGAAGGTTTTTGAAGCTTGTGGTATGGCCTAGTAAATTCATAAACGTAGCAATCACCTTTGTTTTGGACTAGGCTATTTTACTCTTCAGAGATGGAAGATAACTTGTAGGAACTGATAATCATGCAAATAATTCTATCTCTACAAATGCACATTGTCAAGTAGAACCCAGTGGATTATTTCTCTGTCAAAAGTGAGTATGGTCACTCTCCTAACCCTCAACCCCTATGCTGGGGATCTAACCCAGAGCCACAAACGTACTGGGCAAGTACTCTGTTTCTGAGCCATTCGCACATGCCCCTGTGCCAGTCTTCTCTCTTCTCTTTTCTACTTCAAAATCTGACAGTTAATTGTGTTTTGAGATGGTTGAAATGTTGACAGATTTGCCCATTAAGTTAAAATCTTTTTATCTGTTCATTTTATATTTGTACAAAAGTCATCATTTTGATTTTTTTAAAATTACCTTTCAACATACATATTATTACTTACAATAACCTTAATATAGCTTATCTAACAGAGAACTTCACGGAATTTAAATTCCTCTTAACTTTTTCTCACCATAAAATTCACTTCCGTGTGTATATTCAGTGACTGTTTCAATTCTCATCGAAGACAGTGGTGAGACCCTCCTAGGGCAACTCATTAGGAACAGCCAGAGTTAGGCAGAGTGAAATAGATACAAGAAACAAAATACAGGTGGAGAAATAAAAGGAGGGATTTTTTTGTTTGTTTGTTTTCAACTAAAGATATGTAACGTTTAAAAAGAAGAACAGACACTGGGCATGATGGTGTGTGCCTGTAATCCCAGAGCTTGGGGGAGGCTCAAAACAGAAGAATCACTACGAGTCCGATCTACATACTGAGACCCTGTAGGTCCTGTACTAAATACTAAATAAATAAATAAATAAATAAATAAATAAATAAATAAAGAACAGAAGGAAAAGTAAGCACGGTTTTTCAAGTTACTCTTCATGACATCTGCAAGATAAAAAGAAGGCAGCCAAATACAAGTTCCTTGAACTGACATTATCATAGAAAGCAGTGCTCCTTCTAACTGTGAGCATTAGGAAAGAGAATCAGAAATAGCTGTTTTATGATGATGAGTGTTAAATACAAGTGACTCACAGCTTTTCTAGCTCAAGTATCCAAATCCATCTCTGTCCTCCTGTGGACACAGTGCAGAAGCAAAAGAGGAAGACGAGGACAACTGACCAAGATGCAGGTTGTGGGAGGACAGAATTAAATACACAAGGACATGGAAAACATAAAAAGCATTTAGCTGTGCTAATCCAATGACCTTCATTTGAAGAAATTATACAGGGGGCTGGGGAGGTAGCTCAGGAAAATAAGTGTTTGCCTGGCAAGCAAAAGGTCCTGAATTCAATCCTTGGTTCCATGAAAAGAAAAGAAAAGAAAAGAAAAAGAAATTATATAACATAAAAGAAAATAAATTCGTGAGTATCCAGTTAAAATGTAGGTAAATCCTCACATTTTTCTATTTTAAAAAAAGAGTAAATAGGCATTAAGTATTAAAGCTGCCAAGTACCACAAAAAAAAATGTTGGAGGACTCAAATGTTCCATTTGCAAAAAATATAACTTTGCTTTTTACCCACCCAATATTCATGTTTTTCATTCTTCCTAACAAATTCTCATTTTTTTCAAGACACATATGTCATCACAGTCTATGATATAAAAGCATTGTTTAATAATCTTTTGGCCTGAAAAAGACTGCATGAAAGGGTGCAGGGCCAGCTGGGCAAGTATTGGAGGCCCCCAGCCTTGCTGGTCACTCACCCCTCCTACGCCAGACCCTGCGAGGTCCTGCGGAGCTCAGGGGAATGAGCCCTGCCACGTGGTCTGGCTTTGGGAGATTGGAGGCAGCGACTCTTGATTTACAAATTGTATGGAAGCACTTTGCTATTAGAAATAAAATGTTCTCTCTCACACACTAGCAGACTAAGCAGAAATGGACAGAGTTAATCAGAGAATTGTTCATAATATATGTTCAAAACATTTTTAGCTATGAATGACAGAAAACTCTATGATGTTCTACATGTGAGCAGTCCAGGGCTCAAATAGCTATGCTGAGATATACCGCAGTACCCAGGCGCCTTTCATCTCTCTGTCAGTTGCTTTTCCACTGCTGAGACATACTTGGCATCCACAACTTAAGAGAGTTTTATTTCTGGCTTACAGTTTGAGTCCATCATTGGTTGGCCCCAAGGCAGGAACATAATGGTGGACAGCAGGGTAGAGGGAATCTGCAGACCTCATGGCAACCAGGCACCAGAATACAGGGGAAGAGCCAGAAGAGAGGGGACCAGGGACCATATAGGCCCCCAGGTCACACTCCTATGACCCATTCATTCCCTTCACCTAGACCTCATTTTCTAACTTTGCTTTGCTTTCCCACCATGTCATCAAATAATGATCTTATCCATGGATTGATTTCGCTTATGAAGTTAGAGTCCTTGTGATCAAACACCCTTCGAAAGCCCCACCGCTGAGCACATGAGATTTTGAGGAAACATTTTTAATCTAAACCCTCACATGGCTTTCACCACCCTAGTCATCTTCATCGTGCACACTTCATGGTTAGCAGGTAGTTTCTCCTTCCCCACACTTCATATCTGAATTTCAGGAAAGAATAAGATAGAAAAGTGAAACATACTTATGTTAAGAAATAAAATTTGACACTTTCAGACACATCCACAGCAGACTTCCAACTGGTCCTCTTGTGGTACTGTGTCATGTAGCCTCTCCCAAATGGCAGGAGACTGGTATTTTTAGTACTATGCTCTGTCTTAGGAAAAGTGAGAATTTGTTAGGAAGGATGAAAAACATGAACATTGGTGGGCAAAAAGCAAAGGTATATTTGTTACAGACGGAACATTTGCATCCCTCAACATTCTTTTTTTTTTTTTCCAGTACCAGGGATTGAACTCAGGACCCTGTGCTTGCCAGGCAAGTGTGTATTCTACCTACCGCACTAGTTCCCCAACTCCTCCCCTTAACATTCTTGTTGAAATTTAGCCCCAATGTGTTGGGGTGTGTGTCCTTTGGAAATGACCTTATAAGAAGAGGTCAGAGGGCTAGCTTGCTGTTCTCTTGCCCATGTGAGAATATAATAATGCCTCAGCTGCTGCTTTGGGAGGGCCATGGCCAGAACCTAACTATATTGACACTCTGATAGCACATTTTTTTTTTTTTTTTTTTTTTTTTTTTTTTTTTTTTTTTTTTTTTTTTTTTTTTTTTTTTTTTTTTTTTTTTTTTTTTTTTTTTTTTTTTTTTTTTTTTTTTTTTTTTTTTTGTACCTAGGATTGAATTCAGGAGCTTGTGCTTACCAGGCAGGTGCTTATCCATGGAGCTATAGCTCCAGTACTGCATGCTGACATTCTGATCTATAACTTTCAGCATCCAAAACCATGAGAAAGAAAAAAAAAAAAAAGTCTGTTGCTTAAAGCTACCAAGTCCATGGGAATCAAAACAAACCAAAACAATACCACACTCTTATGAAACTCTGGCAAAATTCAGCATTGACCCTACCAGTGAATTCTTGATCTTCATGAAAAAGAAAGCATAAAATGGCAAAGAACAGGTTACTCTACAAAGGGATTTAATATAATGTACTGTGTACTCAGTACATTCTATATTTAAATTTCACATCAGCAATGAGGTATATAACTATAACCTTATGTTTAAATGGAAACCAACATATTACTATGTCATTTGCAAACATGTACAATTAATCAAATTTCTACAATGAGTCTTTGTATTCAGATCAGAAAAGCTCATTGATGATCACATAAAAGCTTTCATGAATGTAAGATTAATTTTAATTGCATTTGAGAAGAAGGAGAAAATATAATTAAAAAATTATAAATTATCTTAAATGAAAAGACTGTAAGGAAATTTTCAACTTTTTTTAATTTTAAAAATTAAAATTTTATCTGCCACTTTGAGATGCCTACTTTCCGCTCTTCCTAATTCTGCTTTTATCTAAGGTTACCAGTTTCCCTTCTGTAATTGTTTTTGTTCTCCGTGCTTTTCTTTCCCCCTGTTGTTCAGAACACAACTTCTGAAATAAAAATTATGGAAAGGTTTTCTCCAAATTGCTTAACATTCTAAAGCTCTGGTCTGGAAAATGAGATCTTCCTTTGTCTGTAGAGGGACTTTTCACAGGTTCTCATGCAGCAAATACAATGAAATAAATTTTGCTTCCAGTTTAAAAACATCTGTGATGAAGTAATAAGTGTGAGTTCACGAGAGAAAAACTTTTGCATATAATGTTAGAGCATTAGCTTACTTAATATGAATTCCAGTTTTGGGAGAGAAGTATTCTCAGATAGATTTCCTCTGGCGACTGTCAACAGTGCTGACTGCTCTCCTCTCAGTGCAAGACGGTGAGGCAGAGGGAATCAAGCAGAGGCCGACATATGTAGCTGATGGCTCAATATAGTGAATAGAGTGCTATACTGCTTCAATCAGAAAGCTAAACAGCTCTACACATGTGCAATTCAAATTACCTCTGTAAATAGACTGAAATACTTATTACATGGATTTAAGTCCATTTACCCTACAATTTATGTCACTAATGACAGGTGTGTGATCGTGACCTCTTTTCCTTCTTTTTTCAAGCCAAGAGAAATGCCTGTTTGGATGGCCCAGTGAGTCATGTATTTCTCATCAGAAACAGCTTTAAAGTTGGCTAGAATTTGGTGACACTATAAAATGTCATATCTTGCTAATTATGGCTCAGTTTTTTGGAAGGTCATTTGGAAACACATACAAGAACATAAAAAGGCACAATTCTACTTCAGGCTCACATATCGATTAGCTACTTTGGATAAAGAAGCTTTATGTAGAAAGATATTTATGATAGCATATTTATCAAAGAAAAACATGAAAATAACCCAATTATTAGGTTACAGGAACATAACCAAATATATACTATTGGTCAGATAGCAAGTGAAAAGTAAACTTTAAATCAGTATATGTAGTAAAAAAATGAATTGTTAAAATTATTCATACGACGAGGAGTGATCAAATCATACAGTGAATATTCAATTTTTTTTTAATTATGAAGCTACACTGCCATTTATCTTCCTCAAATTATTTCCCCTCTAGAACTCTTCTGTTATGAGGATCTTTAAAGTAGTGATCAAAAATATAGTAAATACTGCTGCCAAGTGGCTTCCAAGGGAAAGAGGGGCTTGTAGAAAACACAATGCCTCTTCACATCTTTCATATGATCTGGCCCTGCATAACTTGTGGTTCTTCCTCAAAGTTAGAAATGACCATGAAAGGTACATGTTTTTGGTCATTTCAGAACACCAAAGCAACTAACGCAGTATAAGGAAAGACATTCATGAAAGAGCACTTCCAGAGATGCTTCAGAGAGTGACAAGAAAGATGGGATTAGAGTGTGCAAAGCAAGAGGGGTATTTTGAAGGGATTAATGACAATGGATCTTTTACTGTTACAACCTTTCCAAATTTAAACATTCATCATATTTTGTAGTTATGCTTCCTATAAAATTCAACAAAAAACCTACCTTAAAAATTTCAACCATGTTCCAGGCATACCTAAGTAGAGCTTGCATTCTTCTAAGCAAATTATATATACATGTCTTACACACATTTCTTTGAATACTTTCCTAATCACAGAGGAAATTTGGTATGAGAAATACCGTTATTTTTAACTATTTTATTTTATTTTCAAGTGGCTGTCCAGATATAGTATATGCCACAGTCCTAGCTAGTTAGAAAAGAATTGCGTGGGCCCATGATTCACAAAAAGCCTGGGCAATATGGTGAGGCCCCAACTGAAGAAAACAAAGCAAAGCAAATGGTCACCCAGAAGTATTATATCAATTTGTGTAAGCATGTTGTATACAAACTAATTTCTTATCTATGTGTTCCCAATTTTTCAGGTATCTTAGGTTTTTAATTTTCTATTAGTTCTACATGAAATACGAACATCATCAATATAAAAAATACACACATGCAAAGATGACTCTATGCATAGCATCAGAAATGCAGACCACATAAAGCAGAGTGTCCCCTCCCTCAACATGACTTATGGGATCTTCTAGGAACCAGCAAGAGTCACGGCCACCAACTGAAGATTTATCTACCTTCCTCCCTCTAACTGATAAGTAGATGTTTCTGCTCAATTTCTCACCAGTCATGTCACATAACAATGCCAAAATAGGACTCAAATGTAGTTCTTATACAATCTTCATTTCTATGAGTAGTGCTATCTTTTCCCACACTGAAACATTTATGTTATCTTTGCTGATCATGTTTATTACCAAACCATAAAATTTTCTGAGCCTGCCTTGTCCCTTCTTGTCCATTCCCAAGCTTCCACCTTGGCACAGATTTTTATTACTTTCATATATAATAAAAATTATTGAGCGTAAGGTATTAAATGATAGTAATGATATTAGACAGATGCTGCCTCCCTCCCTGCTATGGAACTTAGAGTTTGCTGCATCAGACTGAGCATGAATGATAAAGTGCAGAATTAGTCACACAAACACAACTGTGCTGATGTTTCACAATAGCAAGACTGAGAGACTAAGTTATAAGAGCAAATAACCAGAGAGACAGTTCTAGCCTGGAGAGCTCAAGTAAAGATTCCCTGTGGAAGTGCCATCATCTTGAGCCCTGAAGCAGTGGCATTAACTGAAGTGGAGCTGGGAGAGAGCAGTCTGGGCATAAAGAGCATTGTGTTTAAAGAAACTAAAGAGGGAAAGGCCTGGGACATTGAGGGTAGGTACCAGGACAAAGCCAGCTGGAATTTAGGGCAAAGAGGAGACAGAGGTCTTCTTCTGAGGCTGACAAGGGAGGGTGACCAGAAGAGATATTTTACATATTAGAGTAGAGCCCTCAAGTCACCTGAAGTTAGCCTCTAGGGTATAAATCTGTTATCCACTACCACTAGTGACAGCATTATGAGAGATCTATTCAATACACTTGCTTCAAAACAACACCACAAGAAAAATAAGCAACAGGCATTAAAAATCATTACATAGTGATTCACCACTGCCAGTGAGCTTTGGTATGAATTAAATTGTGTTCCCTTACAATTTTTATGCTCAAGTCCTAATCCCCCTAGTTCCTCAGACTATGACTATATTATGAATAGGATATAGTATGTATAGATACAGTATAATTACTTGAGATGAGGTCATGCTGGTATAGTGTGGACAGCTAGCAGGAAGGTATTTACACTTAGGAAGAATTTCCTGGGAAGATGAGAGCTTTGCTACCCCAAGCCAAAACACTACCCGAATCTAGAAGAGAGGCCTGGAACAGATCCTTCTCTTTCAACATTCTTCTCTGACCATCACCATACTTCCTTTCTAGGCATCTCAAAGCTTTGATGAACCAAAAATAGACCCCCAATGAAAATATTAGAAAACATGGATCAGAGGTATAGCTATAGAAATGATTGTTTCATATAGAAGACCACCACATAAGTCTCTGGAACCATTTTTGTGTGGCTGAGGTTCACCATGTTTCTAACGTCCGGGATCACCAAACAGTATAATACTGGTGTCTGGGGAGTTCCCCCTTTGATTGTGTCCTAACATGGAAAAGCATCAGAAAAGGACATAGTGCCATGCAGAGTCACCAAGCACATGGGAGTGGCCTTGTTTCATAATAACCCTCTTTCATGAGAGCTAACCTAGTTGCACAAGACTTCCCTACTTCAAGAAATGGGCATTAATGCTTTGTGAATAGCAATGTTACTCCGTGATGTAACCATCTCCCACTAGGCCTCACTTCTTAACATTTCTACCTTTTCAGTGCTATTTCATCGGGAACCATAGTTCCAATATATAAACCTTTAAGGAATACACATAGCCGAAATATAGCATTGTGCCATCCCTACTGAATAAGTAGGTCTACTTCTACTATAAATGTGGATGAAGAAAATGGATATAATTCCACAAAATTGCTGTTGAAAAGGATTGGAAACTTCCGCTATCACTCAGACATGTATGGTAATGCCTTGCTGATTTTTCAAAAAATCTACAAAAGGTTCAGAATCTTGTCTCCCTAACTATAATAACATTAATTCATTAAGTTAATGAAGTTGAAGGTTAAATTTTCATGATAATGTTGACTGTTAAGATTATTTTAAGGAATCATGCTGGCCTACCTGGAGATCTACATTGTGGGTGAGCATGGTTAACCCAATAATTAAAAGGAAATTATTACCCTTTACTTAAGGGGAAACATCAAATACTAATGGTAAGAGTTGAATAGAGCAAACAGTATCTATAGCAAATGATTGCTTCTATTTGTTATAATTTCATGAGAGAAATCTTAATTATGTTTAGAACTGGAAAATTAACCTTATACTAATTCCAAAACAAGCATAAAGTCATGAAAATTTTACTATGAGATGGATTTTAAAGCCACTTTATACACAACGTGAACTCATTTTAAACACTAAGTTTAAACATTATTTTAAGACTTTCCTCTTTCTTGCTTTAGTTCCCTAAATATCAGTACAATTTTCCCTGTAATATACTGCTATTTTATTCTGTGTATATGTCTGAAATACAAAGCCAAGATTTTTGATAGGTAGCTTGTAAGATGTCCTGAAATGACCCTATCTCCTTATAAGCACATTCTGTGTATCCTCCCCACCTGAATGTAGCTTGGTCGTAGTGACTCATGACAGAAATAAGGTCATCACACTTTTGATGTCAGGTTATAAAGAGGCTACGAGGCCTAAAATGTAAGGCTAGACTCATATGCTGAGCTGTAAAAGGCTTCAATCAACAGCTTCCAACATTGCCAGTTTTGCCAATAACCCACTGTGATCTCTAGAATTGCTATTGGGGAAACTAGCTACCATGGTGTGAGGCAATCCTGAGAAATGCAAGCGTGGATGATCTTGGAAGGGGATCTTCTGAGGCTTGCATCAGCTGTATGACTAAATCCAAAAGTGGCTCCTTCTTCAGATGAGACTACAGCCCTGCATGACAGCTAGACTGAAAATTCACGAGTGATCTCAAGCCAAAATTCTTTGCCCAAATGACTCCCATAGGCTGACCCTAAGAAACTCAGTAAAGTTATGAATATTTTTTTTTGCAATGACTAAGTTTTAAAGGTTATTTGTTACACAGCAATAGATAGTTATTACGACACTGTATGCTTCTGGTTTTTGTCTTCAACTTTAGCCAATCATATTTAGGTACTGGGAAAGAAATTGACAATGCTATATTTAACCTTCAGTGGGAAAATACAGCATCATATCATTTGATTTTCAATAGAGATCTCCATAACCAATTTTTTTTTCTTTCATTTGTGTATTTGATACAGGGTCTCACTATACAGATAGAACTCCTGGTGATCCACCTGGTTTCAACCTTCCCTGTGCTGGGATTAAAGGCCTGTGCCATGGTGCTGGGACTTGGTCGCTGGCTCAGCAGCCCCGGGACAGGGCTGGCACAGCATGAAGAACCAGGAATCAAACCCTAACCCCTGCATTTGCCAAAGCAGGTGCTTAGTCTGTTGAGATATCTCTCCAGTCCCGATCAAACTTGATAGAATACAAAGCCCCTTTGCATTGTGTGATATGTTTAAATTTATTCCAAGGATTTTTATAAAATTCTGAAAATTGTTAAATTTTAAAAAGTAAAAATTGTACAACTTTAGTATTTCTTTACTCTGCATAATGCCATTACATTTAGGTACATGTGTCTTCTAATGTCATGATATGCTATATATTATATGCATCATTGGCTCCTTCATTCATTTGATTTCTTATTAATCCATTTAGAAAGTACCTGCTGAGCATTATTCTGACAAGCATTATACTATGTGATGAAAGACCATGTGGCCTACCACTAATCCTGCCTTCCAAAACTTAAAGCCTAATGAGGTAGAGAAGCCAAAACCAATTACAACAAAGGACACTAATTGATAGATGTAGAAGTTGGCCATAGGTACTACTAGCAGAGAAGAAAGGCTTGAGAGGAGGAGAGGGAGTTTCCTTCCAGAAGTTATGCCTGATTTTAAAGGATAAATAGGATTTAGTAAAATAAAAGAAAGCACGAAAATAGTATTTCAAGAAGGAAAATTGTGGAGTTTAATCCCCAGTTCCTCAAAAAAAAAATTAAATAAATAAAATAAAAATTAATAAAAAAAGAATAGAAAAAGAGAAGAAAAATGTGTGTCAAAGCACAGAATAGAAAGAGTTTAGAGCGCTGGACAGTATATCAAGGTGCTTTATGGCTATAAGGGAAAGCATGATGATATTGATACACTGAGAAATGAAACTGGGGACCTGGAAGATGGGCCTCGCTAGGACCTGGACTTGTGAACTGGCTTCAGAATTCAGAGATGCCAAAGTGTTTCTAGCACAAGCAGTGGAAACATTCGTGAACATCATAGCTTCCCACATGCCACATGAGACTCACGGAATCAGATTCTAGCACGGAGACAACACATTCCAATAGGATTTGTGGGTTGGTATTTCTAAAACTTGTTAACAAATGGGCCATGGTTACAGTAAAGATAGGTGGTAACTGATCACCCAGCAGAATTTCCAAATGAAATTTAAATTGAATCAATTTAAAATGTGGGGTGAGGTTGGCTGAAGTAAGTTACTGCTTCCCCAGTGATGATGACCCTAGCTTGCTGCTGGAATGTGAGGTCTTCAGAGTTTAGCAGGCTGATGTGGTTGTGTGCCATGTGCTAAGCCCATGTATCCACTACTGTTTTCTGCTTGAATTGCTGTCAATTCTAATTTATTAAAGCCATTTTATCATTCAGTGCCATTTTATCTTTACTATAGATTGGTTTGTGTGTTTTTTTTTTTTTTGATAGTCCAGGCACATGATAGAATTAATTTCACTGACAAGTCACTAAAAACTCACAAACAAATTTAAACAGGATAGTTGTTCCTTTCCTGTCTTAGTCATTTTTCTCATTACTGAGACAAAACACCCAACACCCAAAATTAAAAGAGGAAAGGCTTATTTCAGCTCCCAGTTTGTAGAGATTCCAGTCTGTAACTGGCTGGATGGCAAGACAGAGGGAAATTAACAGAGGGGAAACAGTTCCTGGTGCACAGAAGAGAGAAAGCAGAAGGCACCATCATGTGAGCTACGAGCAACAAGCGGCCACCAAACTTCTTTCTGCTGTTTTAAGGTCTGTCTAAGATATCTGGTTTAGGGTAGGTGCTAAACCAGTCAGTAGACTAATTTAGTAATCACTAACACTTAATCCCACCGTAGTGCATTCTAGATCCAACCACCTCTGGGAAAGGCCCACTTGTGATTGCATGAGGCTTTGGGGAATCATCTAGAAACAAGTTATAATATTATCTTCTTAAAAAGGCCCGAGAGGTGAGTCTGCAACGCGTCAGGTTTCTTGTACATGATCATGGTAGGGCCTAAATAAGTCTAATTATTAGGTCATCAAATAAAAACTACTCCAAGGGTAGGGGGATGTAGCTCAGTGGGGCAGCGCCTGCATGACAAGTGCAAGGCCCCAAGTTTAATTCTTAGTACCAACAAAACAAAACAAACACACACACACACACAAAAACACCACACTACTCCAGTACCAGGCATTAAACTGTACTCTACAGAAGAATAGAGGAAAAGAAAAGAAATGCATGCTTTCTTTTTGGAAAGACAATCCTCAGAGGTTGTACATGCCATGTTTAATTATACCCCACGGCCACATCTAGCCAGAAGAGATTCTGGGGAACACACTCTTTTTTTTTTTTTTTTTTTTTTTTTTTTTTAATGTATTCAGTACAAGTCTACAGCATCTTACTACATAGACCAGACTCATACTGCTCCTCCTGTTTTCAGCCTCCCAAGCATTGGGAGTACAGGCACATGCCATCACACTCAGTCTCAGTTGCCATCTCAGTGCACCCCTGCAGTAGGACCAACATGACATGCTGGGGATCAAATCCTGGTCTCTGCGCCTGCCTAAGCAGGTGCTTTAGTCCACTGAGCTATCTGGCCAGCCCAAATGCAGTCTTATTAGAGGTAGTCACATGATTTTATTGCAGAGGAAAAGGGAACAGCAGATTATTGGCAGAAAATTTCATTCTTTTATCATTAGCTCATAATCAGTGCTATTACATTCTCTACGTGACATCATAAACATAATAGATAAGGACAGTGAATAAGGTGGTCATTGAGAGCACTAAGAGCACGCTTTTAATTATCTTAGAATATTATGAAAATAACATTGAAATGTGATTTTTTATAGAAAGTCAGAGAGGCGGGTGGTACACATGCCTGTGATCCCAGCACTCAAGAGGCTGATGCAGGAGGATCTCTGTGAGTTTGAGACCAGCCTGGGCTACAAAGTGAGTTCCAGGTCAGCGTCAACTACATAGGGAATCTCTCTGTCTCTCTCTCTCTCTGTCTCTCTCTCTCTCTGTCTCTCTCTCTCTCTGTCTCTCTCTCTCTCTGTCTCTCTCTCTCTGTCTCTCTCTCTCTCTCTCTGTCTCTCTCTCTCTCACATACACCCATACACACACACATACAATGTAATGAAGGGCTCTACTAGAACATAGAATCTCAGCTTGAGGGAAATTGCTAAGACAACACTAACTATAGTCAGATTTGAAATCAATGATGGACAATGTAGAGCCTCTCAGAGCTTTTAGGTAAGTTCACTTTAAGAATAATACATTTTGTTGCAAGGCAAGGTGGCACACCTCTGTAATCCTAGCATTTGGGGGGCTGAGGCAGGACAATCAGTGAGAGTTCGAGACCAGCTTGGGCTATACAAGTGAGCTTAAGGCTGGCCTGAGTCGCATAGCGAGACCCTCTCTCAAAAAGAAAAAAAAAAAAAAAAAAGAATAATACAACTTGTCAAATGAGAGGAGCTATGCCCAAATCTTGAAGAATTAATCTTTCCAAAATAATGCAGTACATCTCTGTTTTTTTTTTTGTTTTGTTTTTTCTTTTTCAATACAGGCAATAAAAGTAAAGTTTGCTAATGGCATTATAGACCTGAATAGAAGGTAAAACGAGAAGATGTTTCAGGAGACATAGGTGAAAAAAAAAATAACCAGCACTCCTTAAGGAAGACAATGCTGGCAGGACCGCAAAACTGTGGTTAACGTTGGAGCCAGGAGCACACAGTCCAGCGAAGGATAGCCCTGCAGTTGTGCAAAGGACAAGGCAGATTTAGTGACACAAGTCCCTGAAGGGAAAAGCAAAAGAAACGAATCTGGGCTGGCTCACATTGCAAGGCTATAGCGTGTGGGTCTCCTTGCTATTTATGAAGTCACTGAACACAGGAGGAGCTGCAGGTTGCCAAATGTGTTTGTTTTTAAGTTTCAACTCTAAGTCATGGTATCCTACAGGGAATACCGTGTGAACAAAGCAGGCTTGACCCTTGCCTTCCCGGTCCTAGCAACTTGCTGTTGGTGAAAAATGCATGAGCAAGAAAATACTGGATTGCAAATTGGACAATAAATTGCGATGAAAAGAATAAAAGAGAAAACCAAGTGCTAAGTAAGAAAATGTAAGAGGATTTACGTATAATAGTACCCCTGGAGGAAATGAGTTTCACTTTGGACTTTTTTGAATACTCATTAGAAAAGTCACAGTACAGTTGAATTTGGAGGACACCAACTTATGACTGGGAGAAGCTAGCTTTAAAGACTAGAATCCATCAGCATATTGGCATTTTTTACAATGATGATCTTTTTTCAAGCACCAAAAAACAAATGTGTAGTCATGAAATTATTAGTTATTTCAACCAGAGTGAGTGCTTTTTGGAGGTAGATTTCCAAAGCATATGCATTGAATCCACCTATTATATTTTTATGTGAGTATCAATTTTTAAAATAATTTTAAGTAATTTTAATTTAAGCATAATGTTGATCTTCAGAAAAATATTAACAGTAGGGTCCAGTGTGTTTTTGAAAGTTCCGCTTAGTCACTGGTCAGACTGATGCAGTTAGGTTTAAGAAAGAACTCGGGGGATCACCCATTCAAGACCCCCTTCCTTTCCCTCTCAGACAGGAGCTTTCTTTCCCTCAACAAATATGTTCTGCTCATTACCTCCGCTTGTTCCTAAAATTTATTCTTTTGGTTTTAGAGAACACAGATGCATCCCAGGTACTTCTCAGGTCTGCAGTTTCAGTTTTCCCTATATCATTTGGAAGTTTCCTGCATTATTTGGAGGTCATCCACCCAGGATCAGTTTTTACACTGCATCATTTGGAGTTTTCCACCAAGATTATTGGATGAAGGTATGAGTTTGCTTTTCTTTCACAAATCATAATTGTTTATGTTTTGCCTCATACAGTTTTGTCTCATATAGTTTGGTTAAAATTGTTTGCAATTGTTTATATTTTGTCTTTTATATGGTTTTGTTAAAATATTGGTCAAAATGTTGTAAGTAAATATAAGTTAAAATGTGGAAATGTTATAAGATTATATCTTTCTAATGAAACATTTTATAACTGTTTTGTACATGTATGTGTTGCATTTAAACTAGATGTAAAATGTGATAGTATTCTTTGTTTGACTTTGGACAATAGCACAAGAGAGAGTAAAGTTATAAGCCTCCTATTGGACTTTATGTAAACTTCTATAAAATGGAACTTTTAAATCTAGCTCAGACTTAGAAAATATACATGCTCGTACATGAAACATGGGACTGATTCCTTTTGCCAATTAAACGACATTAGGTTGGCAACTGTCCTTAAAGACTTGGAGGACAGGTTTCACTGGGATAGACTGGTACTGATCCCCTTCTACATGCTAGAGGAAATGTCAGGCCTGCTCTGTTTCAGTTCCCTTGCTTTGATTTTACTCCTAACTTTCCCTCCTCTCTGTACTTTCCTTTTTAGAGGCCTGTAAAATTAGGAAAACTATAGACTGTTCCAACTAAGTGAAGCCCTTAGAAAATAAGTGTTTTTTTAATACCAAAGACAGGAAAGTCATTCTAATAAAAGAACACATACCCCATCTCTGGATCAGATGAGACAAAGACCTGGGCAGGTCTTTTTTAGGAGGCTAAACCTGAGACACAATGGAGAGAACTGACTTCTGGGTGACACCAGAAGGAGCTATCTTCAAAAACAGCATGCTTATGGGACCAAAACACATTTAGTGTGAGAGAGGATCTCCAACCTTTTCTTCTAGGTCTAGTTATCATTTAGATATGTAAGAGATAAGTTGTAGACTCTAAAACCTTTAGTGTAAAATACTAAATGGTCTTATTCAGGTTTTTAACTATCCCTTATAGAACTTGGACAAACAGTGGTTACTCTGCCAGCTAGTAAATGCTCTTAGAGCAGCTGTTGCTCTTTAAAGCAGGGGACTAGTTTCATTAGCTGTTCTTTTGTGAATCCCCATTGAAGCCAATGGTTGATGAAATGCTGACCAGAGAGACAGCTAGATTCTTTTCTGGAGACTGAAGCTACTGTAGGCCAATAGAAACTGAGAACACCTGAGGGGTTATCGCCATACCCAAGGGTTCCTCCGTGGGAACTGGCTCCTGATGACTAAAATATTTCCATTCACCTATTGTACTTTTTTCTCTCTCTGCTAGTAAACTAGAAGTTCTCTCTATTTTTTTTCATTAGAACTACTCAGTTTAGAAATTAGACTGCAGCAGCATACAATAGTTTATTTTGTACAGTGGATATTAGGAGAAATGATTTCCATCTCTACTTTAAATGTTTAAGAACAAGAAAAGAGATTTTTGTTGGCCTTAAAGTATTTTTACCAACATGTAAAATGTTACTCTAGGTGATACATATAAGTTTCACCTGTTAGCTTCAAGTTTAAATTTTGTCCAGTTGCTGAAAATGTTTATTTAGGTGATTAGATGGAAAACACAAGTGTCTTGAGACTTGGTTCAGTGCAGTGAGCCAAATCCTCCAGCCAAGGCTTCTATCTATCTCTAGAAGTGACCTTCGTAGCCTGAAAAGTGCTCATTTCCAGTTGATCTTTGTATACAATAGTTATGCTTCCTTCTGCAGACACTTCTGTCACTGGACCAATTGTAACTTTTTACTTACAAATATTCAGTAAGAGTAAGCGAAAGGTTTGTTAGATGTATATCAGGAGATAGGAACCGAGCATCAGTTCAAGGGTGGGTAGGCTGGTGAGATCTCTTCTCCCTTCTCTACAACAGGACAACCCACCTGCTCTGCGGTGGGCTACTCAAGGGATGCTTTGGGGGAGCGAATTAATAGAAAGAAGGTGGGGATGCCCAAAAAGGTAATTGCTCTTGAATTCTAGGTAATCTTTGGTCTTAGTTACTTTTCACTCGTTGCTGAGACAAATACCCGACACTCAAAATGAAGGAAGGAAAGGTTTATTTAGCTCACAGTTACTGGCTGGCCCAAGGCTGAGAGGAACAGAGCAGAGAGAATCCAGTTCATGGTGATGGAACAGCAACAAAATGGTGGCAGAGGCAGCCAACCAAACACGGCAGCAGAGCAACAGCAACAGCTGAGATCAACCGCTCTAGTCTATCTCTCTATATATATTCCATTCAGGCTCTCCGCCTGAGCCTCTGCCTTAGGCTACACCCATAATCCCAGAAGTACTGAGACCCATAATCCCATCAGTACTAAAACCCATAATCCCAGGGATCATGGATCAAGTCTCAAACTCTAGAAGTCCCCGCCCAATGACTCCATGAGGCTTTGGGGGGACAACTAGACATAAACCATAACAATCTTATTCAAAGTCTCTTACTCCTTTAGAGTGCTTCATTAGGCTCCACAAGAGGCTTGATCCTTACATGCTGAAAAAGAGCCATTTAATCCATATAGAATATAGTGGAAAGTATCAGTTATGACACTGTTTTGTAATTAGATATTGAAAAAAATGTCTTATGTTCAGATTTGTTTGCATTAAGGTTATTGTTGTTTAAGTTCTGAAACATAGATGTACGCAACAGGAGTAACAGGCTGTTCAGCCTCACCTCCATGACTGAAAGCAAGGTTTAACCCATTTGCCTTTTCTAGTCTAGAGTGTGAAACTTCTAGACCAGCTTCAGTGTGGTCCTGTTCAGGGCAACAGCCATTCTTAGCTGAGTTTATGTCAGCTTTTCAAGGATAATACTCTTTAAAGAAAAAGACAATTTAGAACTTCCAGAGTCCATGCACCTTTTTCTGTGATCTTAAACAGATAAATTCAGATCTTAGATCTTTAGATGATCCTGTGTTATGGTTTATGTCTAGTTGTCCCCCCAAAGCCTCATGCAGTCATTGGCCGGGACTTGTATAGATTGAGACTTGACTCATGAGTCACTGGGATTATGTGATTTAGTACTGATCTAGAATATGAGACTTGATCCGTGGTCCCTGGGACTATGTGTTTTAAGTACTTCTGGGATTATGGGTGTAGCCTAAGGCAGAGAGCCTGAATGTAATATAAAGAGAGACAGAGAGACAAACTGAAGCTGTTGCACTCTGCTCCCCTGGTTGGTCGGTTGCCTCTGTCGGGATTGCTGCTGTTCTGCCACCATGAACTGGATAGTCTCTGCCTTGTTCCACTCAGCTTTGGGGCAGCCAAATATGGACTGGAGCCTCCAGTAACTGTGAGCTAAATAAACTTTTCCTTCTTTCATTTTGGGTGTCGGGTATTTGTCCCAGCAATGAGAGAAAAGTAACTAAGACAGAATTTGGTACCAGAGAAGTGGGATTGTTGCTGTGACTAACTTGAATAGGTGAATTACAAGCTTTTGGGAATGGCTTACAGGAAGAGATAGGAAAGGTTCAGAGATGTCGGCTACAATCAAAGCACTGGAATGGCTTCAACTGTTCTGTTTGGGAGATTCTGGTCAGAATTCAGATCTGAAGACTGGCTTGAAGCCTGGGTATAAAGAATGGCTTATGAGCACAGATTGGAAAGGTTTGGAGAGGTCATCTACTTGTGAAGAACTGGAAAAGCTTTGGCTGTTCTATAGGGGAGAGTCTGGTCAGAACCCAGACCAGAAGACTGACAGAAGGCCTGTCTGTAAATACCAGGCTGAGGAAGTTTCTGCTGGAAAAAAGGGCAGCATTGGTCATTGGATTACAGATGATTTGTGCTGTGGATTGGCTGAAAGTCTGTTGGAATTTTTCTCATGACCAGAGATTTTGCCTAAGACTGAGATTAAGCATGGTGGACTGATTAATCTTTCAAGAGATATTTCAAAGCACCCAACTATTGGGGCGGTGGCATGGTTGTTATTGGTGGCTTTTAGCCAGATTTATGTTGAAAGCCAAGAGCAAAGAGCCAAGAAAGATGATTTAAAATTTGAGTTTGTCCAGAAAGGAAACACCAGGAAAGCTTTGGACTGCAAAGATGGAGCTGAAAGGATCTCCATTGCTGGGAAGGAACCAGAGATTCAAAAAGATGGCCAGAGCGCATGACAAGAGGCAGCAGCTCTCCACCCTTTGCAGCCTCAGAATTGCAAGGAGAGAGATTTTGCCTTGAAAAGAAAGCCACAGAGACCCAAGTACCAGAATAGCAGCAATGGCCCAACCAGGTTCCAAAATGGTGCCAGCATAGAGAATTTGTGTTTTGGAATCAAGGTCAGAGTGTTCATCAGTCCAGGCACTGGACCCCTACAACCAAGAGAGAAGGAAGCCTGGCTACTGCTCCAGCTGGCAGCACACCTTGGCATCATCCAGGTGGCATCAGTTTTAGGTGCATTCAGAATGCAAGAGCTGTTAGTTTAAGAAGGCTTCCACCTCAGTTTCAGAAGAAGGCCTGGAAGGCCAGGCAGTGTGCCCCTGAGAGGGTAATGTGTGAAGTTGGGTGTAAGAAGCCTATTCAGTGGAAACCCCAAAAGTCTGGAAAAGTCAAGAACGTGGATCATGCAAAGAGGGAACAGAGTTGACCTAAGAGAGAAGCCATGGAAACTACCACCAAGTGTACCTTAGGAACACAACTGCATGGAGCCCACAACTCAGTGCAGACTGCTTTGGATGTTTCAGTTGGAACTATGGGATTTAATGTTTACCTTGCTGGATTTTGGACATGTGTTGGTCCCAGTGTTTTGTATTACCCTGTTGTTTGCAACTTTTGGAATTGTAACGTTTATCTTATGCCTTTGAATGTTAGATATGTTTAACTTTTCTATTGTACAGGGGCTCACAGTTGAGAGTTTGCCTTTGACTTTGGAAGAGACTTGGGATTTGGACTTTTCAGCAATGCTGAAACTGTTGGGATTTTGTCAACTCTTCCAGATGGACTAAAAGGTCTTTTGTAAAAAGGGATATGTATGAGACTTTGGGGGTCCGGAGGCAGAATGTTATGGTTTATGTCTAGTTGTCCCCACAAAGCCTCATGCAGTCATGGGTGAGACTTGATCCGTGATCGCTGGGATTATGTGTTTTAAGTACTTCTGGGACTATGGGTGTAGCCTAAAGAGGATAATCTGAGGCAGAGAGCCTAAATGTAATATAAAGAGAGACAGAATGACAAACTGAAGCTGTTGCTCTCTGCTCCCCTGGTTAGTTGGTTACCTCTGTCGTGATTGCTGCTGTTCCGCCACCATGAACTGGATGCTCTCTGCCCTGTTCCACTCAGCCTTGGGGCAGCCAAATATGGACTGAAGCCTCCAGTAACTGTGAACTAATAAACTTTTCCTTCCTTCATTTTGGGTGTCGGATATTTGTCCCAGCAATGAATGAAGAGTAACTAAAACACCCTGATAAGCATATTGATGTCTTTAGAGGACTTAAACGTACAAACAAAATTTGGAAGATGTAATGTTAATCTTAAACCAAGCTTTGACTTCTAATAAAAGGTAACATTACAAGCTGCTGTTGAATTTGGAAATAAATATAATTTTAAAGAGCTAAGAGATAACCAATGGAACTACCTGTTGCCACTGGAGCCCTACTGGGCTAGTAGCATCCAGGCAGGAGATTAACAACATTTTCTAGTGTATATTCTTGAAAGTCTAAAAAGAACTAAAATCAAGCTTTCTAGTTATTTTAAATTTTAGTTATTTACCAGGAAAAAGATAAACACCTTTCTGATTTCTTAGAATGTTTAAACAGAGGCACTGGTAAAGCAGACTTTTTGAGATGTTAATTCAGTAGAGGGACAGATTATTCTTACAAATAAGTCCATTATTCAGTCAGCTCCAGATATTAGAAAATAGCTCTAAAAGATAGCTTTTGCTCCAGACAACTCTCTTGATACTTTACAGGACACTAAGAAAACAATTTCCTATAATTGGAACTGGGAGAAAACCAGGGAAAGAAAACAAAAAGATTAAAAAAAAAAAAAAAAAAAAAAAAAAAAAAAAAAAAAAAGGCCATTTTTCTTGCAGTCTCAAAATAGACTCTAAGTCTGATTCTCTGGCCTCCAAAAAGAGCTCAATGACAATGAGGTTCATCCACTGATGAATTTCATCTGCTACGGCTGCCAGAAGCCAGGCCACTATAAGAGGCACTGCCTTAGGAGGCTCACAAGCCATGCCCTGACTGCCAAGGGAGCCACTGGAAGTGAGACTGCACTCTGAGGTAGGGGTCTCAGAGCTCAGAGTCAGCTTTCCAGATGGTCCAGTAGGATTAAAGGGCCCTGAGCTTGCTTCTTCCCTCTGGCCAGACTGTTATCACTCCCTGTCATCTACATGGAAGAGCCCTGAGTAATCATGACTAAAGGAAACCCCAGCCTATTGCTGGACATTGACACAGGTCTCTTCATTCTTCTCCAACCTTGACATTCCTTCTAATCATCATACCTCAATAGAATCAGCCTTTACAAGACATCTTCATCTGTAACTGCAGTACTGCACTGTATTCCAACTGATAACTAATAAGAAATATACTAGGACTAGTTTTTACAAATGTAATGTACATTGGTGTTCATGTACAAGGACTTAGAAGGTATTTCATGCGTTAAAACAGATACCACAAGGACAGATAAAATCCTGTCAACATAAAAAAGATTTAAAGGCACTGACTATACAGTGTCCAATAGCTTGGGGCCTATAGATAGACTAGGTATTGTATTTGTGACATAAAACTCAGCCACAGTGTTAAAAGAAAAATCTCTCAGCAGTGCCCCTTGCTTACAATGGAGGCCATATGTGGAACGCTAAATGGAGCACTGGTTTAGTCTGGATGCTCTGCATTGCTAAGTGATTAAGTTAGCCTGGTTGATTTCTGATGTGATCCAGGTATTTCATGCTGATAGTAAATACAAATGTGACTTTTGCAGATTATATTTCTCAAAAGTAAGATTGCCTAATGTTTTATAATACTTTATGTGTGTTCTAATTGGCAAAGATTATTAGACATTTTTTTAAAAAGTGCTATGACTTCAGTCAATATTTATGGGTGGTTTTCAATTAAAGGGCAAAAGTGTTTTGGAAAAATTTTGAGTTCAAAAACATACAAATAAAAGACAACTTGCTGATGTCACTGTTCTCTCACCATGTATATAACTAGGAAAATATGTCATACTGTACTTAGATTATTTAAAAGCATTGACAGCAAAAATAAGGTGTTAGTCTGTTTTTCATATGTTCTCAAATTTAGAGATAATTATAATTAGAGCTAGAGAGACTTATACCAAACTGTCAGACTCTGTAAGTAAAGGGGTTTAAGAGCTAGCGGGTTATGATTGCTAGCCTCAAAATGTTTATACCTGTACCAGTTCACTCAAATGCTCGTGCTTGGTCTATACATGCTCTAATTTCTCAGAAAATTTGTTCTTTTCTAGAAGATACCAAAACCAGTTGATCATGCAGGTAAAATCTATAACAAATAAGCTAGATTCAAAATATTAGCTATCAAATCAATGGCATATAAAATACTGAGGTCTTGAGACCCTATCTTTGTGATCTTTATTAAAGTCATTACTGTTTACTTGGTAAAAATCATTTTGACTGTATTCATAATTATCCTGCTGATATTATTTGGCCCATATATGTTTAATAGTTTCTTCAGCTTTGTCTTCTGCAGATTTGAAATGATTCTACCTAGTCAAGATAAAGATGTCTGGTGTCTATTGAGGGCCTTTAGATAGAACTTCTAGAGAATATCTGACTGCTGGTTCACAACTACAACTTCTTTCAGCCTGAAGAAGTCAGAACAGTCATATTCCATGGTTCCCTCACGGCAGTTTGGGAACATCTTCAGAGGGGGGAATGTTGTAGGCAGCTAAATTAGATAGAAATATTACAAGCAGGCCCTCAAGGAGACAAGATGAAAGACACGGTGACTTTACAGCTTTGCAGGAGGCAGACACCCCTGCTGTGGGCCAGACCTCAGACAAAAGAGAAAACAAATGTAGCCACATACTTCCCTAGGAATGCACATCAGGCATTGATATTCTGATTGGTATCAATCACCTTCGAAGAGCAAAAATGAGTCACTAACCCAAACCCCAACAGGAGGAGACCCTGGGCTGTATCCAAGCCTGCTTGCTGTGTGACTCGCCTCCCCATTTGGTATTGGCTTTAATCAATTTTACCTGAGCAATGTGCTTGTAACCTTATTGGTTGACCATAGTTTTGTCTCGCCTCATGCCCACCTAAGTGAGTTTACATGGTTTTCACTTTATGCCTGCCTCACTGCATGGTTTTCCACTGTAAAAGTCCCTGGAAGAGATACTTCCTGGGGACCACCAACTCGGGGCCCCTTCCTGTCCCTCTCTTGGATAGGAGCTTTCTTTCCCTTATGTTCTGCTTATAGAAGAAGGAAAAGGAGAAGGAGAAGGAGAAGGAGAAGGAGAAGGAGAAGGAAAAGGAGAAGGAGAAGGAGAAGGAGAAGGAAGAGGAGGAGGAGGAGGAGGAGGAAGAGAAGGAGAAGTAGAAGGAGAAGGAGAAGGAGAAGGGGAAGCAAAAGAAAGAAGAAGAAGAAGAAGAAGAAGAAGAAGAAGAAGAAGAAGAAGAAGAAGAAGAAGAAGAAGAAGAAGAAGAAGAAGAGGAAGAAAAAGAAGAAGATGATGATGATGATGATGATGTGGTGTCACAAAATGATGCCGGGTCACAAAAGTGAGCTTTCAAACTTATGCTAGGACCAGAGTTTGGCTACTTCAAGTGTTTTATTCCAGTTTGCTTCTCGTGAAATGGTGGTAAGTCTTACTATGCATGCATAATGAGGGGGAAAAGCAAGGAAACCAACATATACAACTCGTGGGAATATAAATTAGTATAGCCACTAATGATACCAGTATATAGATTCTTCCAAACACAATTATAAAACTGGTGTTACCGTAAAGTATAGCTATGCTACTTCTCAGCATATACATGAAAGAATCAAGGTGAGTGTACCATAGAGATACCAGCACATGCATGTTTAGTTCAGCATTATCCACTATAGCCAAGTTACAGAGTCAATGAACGCATAGAGGAAGACCATATAACTTATATGAAAGTGATTATGAATATGTATCTCTTTACCCCAAAGATCATGCCATTTGCAAGAAAATAGATGGAACTGGAGAGCACTGTGCCAAGCTAAATAAGCCAGACTGAGAAGACAAGTGTCGCATGTTTTTCCTCATTTGTGGAACCTGAGTGGGAGATGGTGTGAAAATACAGGGGAGACTGCTAGAGAGGAAAAGGCAGAGCAAAGAGGGAAGGGAGAGGGATGGGAATGGGTACAGCATCAGATCAAAGTATGTTCTATGCGCAAAAGTGACAGAATGACACCCCTTATACTGTATCATTAATTGGCTAGTAAAATTCTAGCTTTAATTGCTAATAAAATGAAGAAATGTAGGCAAGGCCTGTGACATGTTTTAAGTGCCCAACTATAAATCGGTAGCTTCTCAGAATCATATTCTTATCACCGTGCTCATTGGCAGCTATGGCAGTCTCTCTGAGAACACTCTGAAAAGCACTGGGATATTTGGGAGAATTACCAACATTATGATATTTTCCAGCTCATATTGCTGTTTCCCATATGACCACAATCAGATTTGTTTTTCATTTGTTTGTTTGAGGTAGGGACAGGAGGGGAAAAGAAAATGAAATGTGGAGGCTGGGGAGATAGCGTGGTGGTCTAAGCACCTGCCTGGAAAGCACAGCAACCAGAGTTTGACCCCCCATAGGTATGCTGTGCCACCGGAAACTGGATGTGCCATGTTGGACCCTGAGGCTGGGCATGGTGGTGCATGCCTGTCTTTCCAGCACTGGTGAGGCTGACATAGGAGGATCACTAGGATTCCAAACTATGTAGAGACCCTGGAACAAATAAATGAATAAATTAAAAGAATTTCTTTAAAGAAAGAAAGAAATATGGAAATACCAAGAAATAAGGTGAAGCAACTGAGGGAACATATGATCACTGAGTGGACTCTCAAAATTTTAGAATTTTTCAAGATCCTCATTTCTCTGGTTACCTCCAATACTGAGTATTGCTAAAAAATGTAATAATTTTCTATGTTAAATAAGTAAGATCACTAACTTTTATTGTGATAGTGCATTATTTCCAATATTATAATACTAAATTTTCATAAATATTTAAGTTCAACAAAAGTGGGTAAAATAAAAAGATAGCAGACCACTAACTTGCATATATATGCAAATATATATGCATATCTATCCATCCATCTATCTACCTACCTACCTATCTATCTGTCTATCTATATATATGTATATATAATGGCCACCTCAGCCTGCTCTGGGGGTGAGGCTGGCACATCATGTGGTGCTGGGGATCCAACCGCAGTCCCTGTAGTTACCTAAGCTTTCATAAGCAGGCATTTTAGACCACTGAACCATCTCATTGGCTCTTGCATTTATATTTCTCCCTTTGTTCTATTTAAATATTTTTAGCCTTAGTTGGTAGGTCTTTTATAATTACAAACAGTTAATTTTTAAAAATTAGCTGTACAAAGAAGCTATGAAGATAACAAAATATTTCATTTCAATAAACAAGATGTGAGTTTAACAGAATCCTGAAAATATTATCTGATAAAGAACAAAAATAACATCCTCTTCCTCTCTTTTCAAAAGCAGAAATAAATGTTTTAAATCTAGCCTATTATAATATTTGCAAGCATTGCCTAGTTATTCATAAACTACTTTAGTTTAAAGTAGGTTAATGTCATTAACAGTAGTCTTGGCTAGATGACCAATCAGAACAAAAGTCTCCTTTTAAAGGCTTGGGCGAGGCTTTCTTTCTCTGGAACTTCCTTTAGCCCTGAGGAAGGGAATGTCAGAATTAGCCAAGAACCACAATCCCTCAAGACTGGAGGCCAGCATTCATTTCATTTCTGTTATGATATAGATTGTAATAAATGATTTGTATAATACTTTTAAGTCTTGGGAACATTTTTACATCTGTTATCTCATTTTCTCTTCTGAATTGCCCTGTGGAACAGACAGAAATAGATAAGATTGTATCTCTGAAGACCTCTTTCTAATGGTGTGAGGTGTCATTTTCTACAATCTCTTATAAGTTATACATACCCATCCATCAGCATTAATAATCTATTTTCCAGCTAAGTCGCATTGATGTGATTAACAGTGAGATTAAAATTTAGTTTCCATTTACAGATCAGCCAGTTGTGTTTCTCTCATTGTGAACTACTTGCTCTCTTCATTTCTGACCATTTTTCTATTAACTTCATCATCACTTCCTGTTCATTGCCTTGTTCACTTAAGCAAAATCTAGATAGATAGTATAGATATTAATCTTTTTTAATTTTTATTTTATTAGTACATGTTTACAATACTTAAGATTCCATTCATCATCGGGAGACGGTTCATGTACATAATACATCTTCATTCCTTTTGTGTTACCTCCCTCTCCTTCCCCTTCCCTCCAACCATTTTTATGGGCACTGCAGATATCTTCTTCCTGGCTACCAATTACCTGCTTAATGTTTTTTGTCATATTTTGATAAAAGAGGCTTTTCATGTTGACTGACTTTTAAATATTATTCAACTGTGAAAGTTCATTTTTCATACTTAGTTCTTTAGGCGCTGGGGAGATCGTTCAGTAGAATAAGCATTTGCCTGGCAAGCACAACAGCCTGAGTTCAATCCCGGGTTCTGCAAAAAAGAAGAAGAAAAGCCATACTTAGTTTTTAGTCCACTCAAACCTTAATTTGGTAAATAAGGTGAGGGGAAATTCTAAATTTCTCCCCATTTGAAATACCAAAGTTAAGAATTGCTACCCTGCAAAAAAAACAGGCCTGGCCTGTGGGGGCCAAAGCCTGCTCATGGGCAAAGCTCTGGCTCTGCGCTTGGCAGTCTGTCTTTTTCCCACTGATCTGAGCAGGAAGCTTATTCTGCCTTGTTCTGTTCTTGTCAAGCAGGCCTGTTGGTCTGTTCCCGTGCTGATGCTGCGTTGCCTTATTATAGTTTTCATCATGATACTTGGCGTGACACATTATTTTACCACTTATTTTCAAAATTGCTTTAGCCATTTCTATTTTCTTAGACCTATGTTAGAGTTAACTTGTCAAATTATGTACCAAGATTCAAGTCCAGATTTTAGTTGGAATTATGAAGAATTTATGGGCTTATTCAGAATGAATTTCTATTTTCACACCATTGAATATACACATCTATAAGTATGGTAATATATTTCATGCATGTAGGCCTTATCATTGCTAAAATTTATAGTATTTATAAAGATCTGCTCCATATTTTTCAAATGTATTGGTACTACTTGTTGAAATTGCAAGTTCTGAATAATTTCTTGCTGGTATTCAGGAGCATAACTCCTCTTTGGTATAGATTTTTCTTACTATCTCCATTTGGTTCAAAGATTAATAATGGGGGTACACCATTGCAGGACACATATGAACCAGTATTTACATATGCAGATGTAATCTGCACAGCTGTGCAATGATGAGGATGTGCCTAGTGTCATTATTCCTATTTTAAGCAAGTAAAAACTGAGGCGAGCACTTGCTCAACATCTACCAGGGAGTTAAATGGTATTCAGTATTGGAAGCAGAACTAACCCACTCCAGAGTCTGGGCACTCAATCAAAAAGTTATCGCACTCCTCTTGTAGCCCTTTTTGGCACTTTTATGTTGATAGTTATCTGTGAATAATGACAATGCTCTTCCTCCCTTTCCTATCCATACATTTTTAAATCCTTTTTCTTAGGCTACTACAACCTCCAACTCAGTATTCAACACAGACCATAATGGTATGTTATCTCGTCTTGTTCCTGACTTTAAAAGGGCCAAGTTTTTAAGAGTAACATGTTTTTGTCCTCATAAAACCCTGGTGAAAAAAACAAACAAACAAACAAACAGGCAATTAGGCAATTATTATTATCACTAGTGCATAGATGCACAAGTCAATCTATACCTGAGAGTTGAAATAAACAGAGTCAGTGTCATGATACTCAAGGATTACAGCTAGATCTATCCATTCTAAAGCCTGCATTCCTAACCACTGTTTCTAGTACACCCTTGCTACATGCATGAGTACTGGAAAAAGTACAGGCTAATATAATGCTAATATAATTCATGTTCCTTTATCATGATTTTTACCTTTTATAAAGGTAGTTGAGTCATTCTCAAAAAAAAAAAAAGAAAACCTCAAGACTACAGTGAGTAAAATGATTAAAAGTGAGAGAGTTCTGGATGCCTCAGAATGGATGACCCAGAACTAGATCTAGATCTGTTCTGTATGTTCCTTCTGCCCAGGCAGTCCCTTCTGCACTTCTGAATCCTATGGATAGAGTTTCAGTCAAGACTATTCCCCAAAAGTTCATGTAAGTAAGGTTTATTCTCCAACTGGTGCCCTTGGGAGGTGGGAGAAACTTTTGGAAGTGGGACCCACTGGAGGAAGTGGTGCACTAGGGGATGCCTTTGAAGGATACCTTCCTTCACCCAAGTTCTCCCCAGCACTAGGTTGGGCATTGGGCAAGTCAGAGTTACTTCTGCTATTTGCAGAACCTTAGGGGACATGGCCTGCACAGGATATCTGGCATCACCCACAGGATTGGATTTTCCAATTTTGTTTTTCTTTTTTATCTTTCTTCCTCACCATACAATTAACCCTCCTGTTCTCTGATACAAATTCAGTAGAAGAGAAGAAGAGGTCTTCAAAGCTTGCTTACATTACAATTTTATATGTCTTAGAGATAGCTGACTTCAGGAACAATCTGTTGAGGGGGTTGGGCCTGAGCATCTGTTGAGAGATTCTCAGTTGACTGCTCTGCACTAGTAGCCTGAATGTCACTTTTGTACCAGCATTTTCAGAGAACATTTCAAAATGAATGCATAGGATAATCACATGTAGTTAGTTTTATACCTAGGAGAGGATTTGTAAAGAATATATTGTCCAGAAAAAGTAGATTATTGTACCTATCAAAACTGTTTGCTTCTGCTATAACCCTGATAAGCACAACCTTCTAAAATCAAGACATCCTTGAATCTGTTACAACTTTAGTAGCTAGAGAACTCAGGATTCACACAAAGAAAATTTCCCTACATAAATTTAACAGCTCTACAATGTGTATATAAACTAAATGTAAGTGAAATACTGAATAATGGTCCCAGAAGACACCTGGGTTGTAAACGCTAGATTCTCTGAATGTTATTTCTGTGGCATAAGAGACCTCAGAGACATAATTAAATAGTGCATTTTGAGAAGAGGGTATTATTGTAAGTTACCTGGATGGGTCCCAAATGATATGGCGAGTGTCCTCATAAAGGTGATGTAGAGATTAGGCTCAGGAGATAGGTAAGAGACCATCTCATGAGAGAGACAGAGTGCAAGGGAGAGCAATGTGGGGGTGTTCTGCTATCCACTTGAAGGGAAAAGGAAGGCACTCAAGGCCGAGGAACGCAGGGGTTGCAGCCCTAGAGGCTGGAGAGTCAGGAGAGGCAGGAGTGCAAATTCCTACCCTGAGATCCTGGAGGACTTGGCTCTGCTATCATCTTGATTTCCCCTCATTGAAGCTGAATGCAGGCTTTTTACCTGCGAAACTATAAGGAAGCAGGGAAGATAGTTTAGTGGCATAAGCACCTGCCTGGCAAGTTCAGGCCCTGCTACCGACCCCCTCAACCCCCCCCCCCAAAAAAAAACCTATAGGAAAGAAACATGGGTTGCCTTAAGACATGAAATTTGTGGTGATTTCTTAGGGCTGTTTTAGGAAGTTAACAGAGCATGTTTTAGATACATTGCAAGAAGAGATGAATCAAACCTCACATAAAAACTAACGATAAATTTATTGAAAGATTGTCCACACTCCTCAGAATTCTGTATAAGCATTTATAATCTGAAGGCTTTGTCATTGTTATGCCAATCTCCTTTTAAGTGACTCTAAAATCTACATGCAAAACCAACAAAAGGCTTCTGGTTCCCAAATGTTTGCCCATAGAATGTTACTGATATTAGATATTTTTGTTAGTCCATGGTTGCAATGAGAAAAATAAAAGTAAAGAGCTTTGCTAAATTAGACATATTTAATTATTTACTATTATGTTGTAATAAGCTGGGGGATTTCATCTTTTTTTTTTTTTTTTTTTTTTTTTTTTTTTTTTTTTTTTTTTTTTTTTCTTTTTGAGACAGGGTCTCATGATACAGTTCAGACTGGTCTTGAACTTGTTCACTATATAGCCCAGGTTGGCCTTAAACTCACAACACTTCTGCCTCAGCCTCCTGAATGCTGGGATTAAAGACAAGTGCCACCATACTGAGCCTTTATGCTGGGTTCTAAACATAATTTTAAGCAGTACATTTAGATGAGGAAGCAAAACTAAAAGCTAGCAATTAGTTGTAGTAATTTTTGGAAGTTTTGCTGGTTTCTTAAATTCAGAAGTTTAGTAATCCTTAATTTTATGTACACAATCAGTAAAAATATAAAAAAAAAGTTGTACCTTGTTAATTATGTTACATACTTATTGCTGATGTACCAAAATTATTATCACAAATTTAGAGCAATGATATAATCTCACTAGGTTATAGATGTTGATGTCCATCTATCTCACTTGGAAAAAAAGGTTCCCTTTTGGAGCCTTCCAGGGAGAAACAATCTCCTCCTTTTTCAGCTTCTAGAAATTTCCTGCATTCCTCGGTCTGTAGCTTCTGCCGTCTTCAAAGCCAGCAGCAGTGAATTGTGTGCTTCCGGTACCACCTCCCCTTCTCTGGCTTCTACCTTGCTGTTCTATGCCCATACTCCTTAGGATGAAAGCTTTCAATCTGTGGACCAGCTGCCCTAATTCCAGCTGAAAACTTGATTGTCTTTGCTACATTACCTAAAGTGTCCAAGTGTTCCAGGGAACAGGATATAACCACTTATGATGTGTGTGTGTGTGTGTGTGTGTGTGTGTGTGTGTGTATGGTGGAGGGACACTTCCCTTTGAATTATGTTAACAAACTTAGCCTTAATGGCAACTGAGAAATATTAGGATTAACTTAGAACACAGGAATTGCTGAGCCAAAATATTAGCTCTACTGTAAAGGTTCTGAAGCACATTGCCAAATCTGCACAAAGCACATGGCATGATCAACAAATGTCTGTTGAAATATTACTTTCTTTAATCTTCTTTGCTTCCTGAAGTAAATGACACCACCAGAACCAGGCACTCTGGTAGCCAGTGAAGTTTAATAAATTGCAATAGTTTCCTCCCTTCTGATGAGTTTTAGGATAGTTAAACTAGGCATTAACTAGATAAACACAATTAAATGCATTGTGAAAAGCTTAGGCAATCCTTCTTATATGTATTTCTGGTACTTTGTATGGAACACCACTGCGACAATTGATTGGGTTTTGCTAAGTCATTAAATTGTCCAGGTTGGGCGTGAACTTGGAGTCCTCCTGCCTCAGACTCCTGGAGTGTAGGTTTTGCAGGTGTCTGCCACTGCTTAGATTTGGCTTAAACCATCTTAAGTATCTGCTTACCTGTGCATGTCTTCTCATTGATTTGGTTGCTCAACAGCTGAGCCAATCATTTATTTCTGTAGTGTTTAAATGCGATCATGGGCTCCTCTGGAATTCAGGTCACCTGGGTCTGTGTCCTGGATCCATGCTTATTATGTACTTTAGAACAACTTTTAAGCCTACTTAGACATACATAAAATAATGTACTTACAATTCAATTCTCACTTTCCTATATAATGGTAATCATTGTAATAGTTACCATGTAGACCTGCATGAGGATCAAGTCTGAAGACTTGTACAGAATGGAGAGTAGTACTTGACTTCTGTAAGCGCGAGATAGCTATAAGGTATAATCATTATTCTAAATCTAGTATACTCTCAGTGTTTCTAGTATTCACTGGACACATGGAACAGTTGCCAGCTTAACTTATTAGTGTAAATAGATATATTAATTCCAATTCTTTAACAATCAGTACTTTAGTAAATATGACTAGTCTTGTATATACTTTAGCTATATTGTGTGAAATTGAAAATTGAATTCTCAATACATTAGTTTATGAACTTCTAAGAAAAATGGTTATCAACTAAAAAGTGCATAAACTCTTATGTCCAATTAACAGTTCAACTCTGCCATGCCAGCCCCACCCCTGGGGCATGCTGAGACAGCAATTGAGACTGGGTGTGGTGACGAGCAGCTGTAATCCCATCTCTTGGGAGGCTGTAAACACGCATATAACCACGAGTCTGCTCTAGTAGTAAGACCTTGAACACTCTGTAGACTCTTCCCTAAAATACAAAAAATAAATAAATCTTGGACTAATCTAAAGGAGCTAAGAGGGAAATACTACTCTCTAGAAGTTCAGTTCTTTTGTTCTTAATTTTCATTTTTTCTTTTTTTAGGGAAGGATCTACAGGGTGTTCAGGGTCTCTTGCTCACTACTAGATAGGACTCGTAGTGATCCACCTGTTTGCAGCCTCCTGAGAGCTGGGATTACAGGCACGCACCACCAAGCCCAGTCCCAATTGCTGTCTCAGCGCGCCTTGGGGAATTTTTAAATTTTAGCTTTACAAAAAGAAATTTTCTTTCAGGGACCTGTGTTTGATCCCCAGACACACAGGCTGTGCTGGCCCCACCCCCAGGAGCACTGAGCTGGCTACCAAGTCCAGGAGTGGTGATATACAGCTGTAATCCCAGCACTGAAAACAGGAGGAACACTGAGTCTGAGCTGCATAGTGAGACCCTGTACCAAATACATTTAAAAGAAAAAAGACAATTTTCTTAAATTTTCTCAGACTCAGATTTGTATCACATAACAGTATATCCATATAAAGAGCAGCAGCCAAGTTCATGCAGTCCCCGGCCCTGATGACTACATCACCAACGCTGCCTGGTTCAGAGTGATTTCAAACATCTTCAGGTGAACGGTGCGTGCTGATTTCAGATGTGAAAGTGTGCATGCCAGACTCAACACCTATGGATGGTTGTATGCTGTGCACAAATAATGGGGGACGCCTGCAGCTTGCGGGGACCATACCATACATGTTTCCTGTGTGATGCGGCACGTTGGTCCCTCTAGAAGTGAAGGAGCCTCACAGGTGAAGCCCTTGACTCAGGCAGCCGTCAGTGCACCCGTGGGACAATCCACACTCGCCTTTGCTTCTGGGCCCAGTTAAGGTGATACAGAGATAGCTGTTACCCTCGTGAATGACAAAGCCTGCAGTGGGGTGTGTACAAACAAACACACAAACTGCGTGAACAGTGAAAGACAGCAAACGTACCCTTACAGCTCGCCATGTGTCCGGCGCACAGAGCCCTGTCAATATTTTCTCACTTCATCTCCCACAACTGACAACCTGACACAGAAGATCTAAATATACCCTTTCTTTCTGCAGATAAAAGAAGTGAGTTCCTGGAAGGGGTGAATGAGACGATCTAGAAACATGACTTGGCCGAGTGTGGTGACGCACACCGTAATCCCAGCACTTGGGAGGCTGAGGCAGGAGGATCAGTGTGAGTTCGAGACCACCATGAGCTACAAAAGTGAGTTCAAGGCCAGCCTGGACTGCATAGCAAGACCCTGTCTCAAAAAGACCAAAAAAAAAAAAAAAAAAAAAAAAAAAAAAAAAAAAAAAAAAAAAAAAAAAAAAAAAAAAAAAAAAAAAAAAAAAAAAAAAATAGAAACATGACTTGGCAGGGCTGAGTAGTTTTTTGAGCTCTTGTTTGTTTGAATGTCTTTATTGTGCTACCATTGTCTTCTGTGTTGATTACATAGGTCATATCTAAGGAAATACACGACTGCTTCCAACTTACTTAAATTAAATTGGAGGCAATTCTGTTGTCTGTGCTATGTCATCTTTCTCACCAGCTAATTCCTTATGATGCTTCAAGAAAACATAGTTTATGACAAAGAATACAATTTAAAGAGTAATAGGAAAAATATAGACTTTTTTTTCCCTAAATTGAAAATGAATAAAGTCAGCTTTCCAAAGATCCTTACCATCTTCAATTACCATTTGTATACAACTTATTTTACATTATCACTAAACATTTACAAACTGCTTATTGGAAAAAGATTCCCATGCTTAAAAATAGTTATTGAAATAATGTCACATATTAAAAATAGATATCATAGCTGGGTGTGATGGCATATACCTGTAATCTCGGGATTCTAGGAGGCTAACACAGGGGGATTGGAAATTTGACCTCAGTTTGAGCAATTTAGTACCTTTTTTATTTTTATTTTTTCTTCAAAGGGCTGGGAATGTAGTCCAGCATAAAGGTTTTGGGTTTAATTTACAGTATCTCAAAAGATGAGGAGAGAAAGAGAGACTATAGTCCTCTGGCAATTTATTCACTGATATATTTGTTTTAATAAATACATACTTTATAATTTAAAATTTATACTCATAGTATAGATGCAACTGAAGTTATGACTTTCAAATGTATCAGAAAAATAGGCTAATAATCTCTTTCCACACATTAGTCTACAGCAATATGAACAGTAACTAGTGTGTTCTCTAATTTATCAAATAGATATACTTTTCTTAGTTTCTTCATTCACTAGTTCATAGCATCTCTACTATGAGTTGTATAAAGCAGTGACCCAAACTTAACCATCTATTGGATTCACCCGGGAGAGATTTATGAAACTAATGCCTGGGTCTCATTCCAAACTTTAGGATTTAATTGATCTAGAGTATGGCTTGTGCATCAGGATTTTTAATAGTTTCCCCACCAGCCCCACGTTATTATCATCTGTAGTCAGAGTTGAGAACCACTAATACAAAGAGTAAGATAATGGGAAACACATCTGTGGATTTGAGAAAGAAGACTGACTTAAACAGCCTACCAGTGGTACTTTGGAATTAGCCACAGATTTCAATAAATGTGCTATATCTGTACTTGTAACACCATAGATAATGGAGACTTATTTACCCTGCCAAAAACACTAGGCATTTCATGGACCAAAAACTAAAACCAGATCATTATCTCATTATAACTCTGCTCCTAAAATTATCTTATTTGTTTCTGGAATTCTGTAACAAATTTGTGTTTGGATCACAGCACCAGAAAATCCAACAGTCTACTGTCTTGGGGGAGGGGAGTGGGAGTGTGTAGTAACAAGGCTTAGAATTTATAACTTGCCATCTTGGGCAGTAATCTTGGCCAACTTTCTTTAAAGACAATTTGACACACTAATAAAACTCCTGCCAAAATAATCTTTCCCAGAGCCAAAGTAACTTTAGGTATGATAAACTGGCCTCAATACACGAACTTATGAAACAAACAATTGTAACAGGCTATCTGTACCACTGATGTTGCTGTTTGCTGCGAAAAAGCTCACAGAAGAAGGCAAGATTTCATACAGTAAGCAGTAAAGATGTAGCTAGACTCCCCAGATAAATTGTACTAACACACAATTTTATAATTTTTAAAACTTCTTCAAAACAAAGCTCTTTATTTGGTTTCTATGGTGATTTAAAGTCACTTCAGTTCTTGTATTCTATCCTAAATGTTTTTACAGCTCACACAGTACACAAATAAGGTAATTTAAAAGAAAATTCATGATTGGCTGATGAGAAGTGATTATAATGCTGTCAAGAAAGATAAGGTAAGTCACTACGATGTTTATATCTGGGATTATTGCTGTTTCTAATTAGCATATTTACCTCTGGTTCAGATTCTACATTATCCATCAATACTCCACTTTACATAGCTCCTTAACATTATGTCTTCTAAACAGACAATTGGCAAATAAAACAGCAAACAGTGTGTAAGAGGAAAATATGACCTCTTAAGAGGAAAGTGTCATCTACTGAGACTTGATGTCAGTGAATGAATATTCATTCAAATAAACATCTGTTCCTTCCACAAGCCACTGCAGTAAATCAGTTTTAAGAAGCTGTACTGAGATGAATATCATATCACCTTCCCTCACCCCAAATCAATCTCTTTTGTTTGGATTTTACATCACACCTATTAAACAAAAGCTCACTGCAGTCTGGGCAATGCAGAGCCTGTGTGTATGTTCCTAATGTCCCGCTGAGATACTGGTGTTCAGTTACTTTGGATTTGCAGAACTCAATTTAGGTATGCTTATCAAGCATTATGATTGGGAATTCTCACTTTTGATTATGATTTTCAGTATCTTTAAAAAACAAGTGCTAGAAAGGGGAGATAGCTCAGTGGAATAAGACCTTGCCTTGCAAGTACAAGGTGCTGAATTTGATCCCTGGTACCACTACACACACAAAAAAAGTGCTTGTTTTGTAGCAAGCTGACTATTTGTGCACAGACAAACATGTACACAAAGGCACTACACAAATACACACACTAGAGTAAGCATACTCAATAAGTGTGCTTTAGTATTAGTCTGGTAATATACTCAGGCTAAATTATTAATCCAACTATTATGTATACTAGTGTAGGCGCAGTATACCCCAAAATACTGAGGATATCCCTCAGACAGATACATTAAACAACTATTACTTTATATACTCAAACAACTAAATAGATAATAGATATTGTTTGCCAGGGTGTTAGCATTGCTTACATAAACTGAGAAATTTAAGGCCTTTATAAACTCTTCTTTGGCCTAGGTTAGGATACAATGAGCTCGCTGTGGCATGGTGGCTCACGCCTCTAATCCCAGCACTCGGGAGGCTGAGGCAGGAGGATCGGTGCGAGTTCGAGACCAGCCTGGGCAACAAAAGTGAGCTCAAGGCCAGCCTCAACTGCATAGTGAGACTCTGTCTCAAAAAGACAAAAAAAAAAAAAACAAAGAAACTAATCAATGTTAACATGGTCCAAAAATCTAACTTAGAGGATATTTTTAAATGTGAAAGATATTAAATTCCAGTAAGAAATATTGTCTTCTTTAATATTTGGTATCTCTTTGAATACTGAAGTGAGAGAGCAACAAGATTTATTTTTCATAATTTTGTACTGTTTGAAAATTAATCCAGAACTGGGGATATAGCTCAGTGGCACAGCATCTTCCTGGCAAGCACAAGGCTATGAGTTTGATTCCATATATAAAGAGAGACCTACTTCTTTTTTTTTTTTTGCCTTTTTGAGACAGGGTCTCGCTATGCAGTTGAGGCTGGCCTTGAATTCACTTTTGTAGCCCAGGCTGGTCTCGAACTCGCACTGATCCTCCTGCCTCAGCCTCCCGAGTGCTGGGATTACAGGCATGCGCCACCACGCCCGGCTGAGAGACTTACTTCTGTTCATAGTCCTTGACGTGCGTGTTCATAACTAAGGAGCAATTTTGAGGAGGCTTATTTTTTTTTTTTGTTTTTGGTGCCAAGGACTGAACACAGGGCTTCCAGCTCGCTAGGCAAGCATTCTACCGCTGAGCCAAATCCCCAGCCCCAGGAGCAATTTTGAAAGAAACTTCAGTTGTTTGCTTTTAGTGGAAGCAGATACATTTGATTTAACAAATACAATAACTTCAAATTTAGGTCAATATTGTAACAGACTATAAGAAATAGTACGGAAAGGACACAAAAGAAGGCAATACATAAAGAACCAGAAAAAGATAGGCAGAAAAAAAATTGCCCAGAAGGACCACAAGTCATTTCTGATTTTTACAGGGGTTTCCTCACCGTTGTCTTTATCACTGGACACTGGATGATGGTGAATTGTGGCGTCAACTTGAATAAGACATGTCTAGCATAGTTCTGGGTGTGGGTGACATCAACATTTAGGCTAGTAGCTTTGTAGAATAACGCAGGATAGAAGAAAGGAAGCCTCCTTTCTGTTTCTCTGTTGGAGCACCACCCTGCCTTTGCCATTGCCTTTGGATGCTGGTCCAGATAGAGTGCAGACCCTTCTGCCTTCCAGCACAGAACCTTTGCGTCCTGACATAGACAGTGAGCTCCAGACTTTGACTGGATCTTCTGGTTCTCCAGACTGTAATGGCCCTTTTGCACTCTTTCACGCCAGACTGCAGATAATCATTGTGAGTCTACACTTATAAGTCATTTATATGTCATATATATATATATATATATATATATATATACATTGTATATACATATATATATATACATTGTATATACATATATATATATATACATTGTATGTGTTTCTCCAGTGAATCCTGACACATACAGTTTGTGAACCCCACAATCCAAAGACTGTCCAATGGCTACCCCATCGGGATGCCTGAAGCCTTACTCTTTGCTGGCTGCCAGTATCTCTCTTAGGTCACAATCTTTCACTGTCCATTACGGAGCGAATGGTTCTATTACTCCCTTCTGCTTCTTCATATCCTACCCTCTGGAAAGCCACCTGTTTCCTCAGTGGTGACAGAGCATGACAGTCAAAGCATGGGTTCTGGGACCACAGTGCACCTCTGCTAGCAAATCTACTGTCTCAGTTTCCTCATCTTTAACATTAATGCCCATTAGCATTAATGCCTGAGTCAGGGTATGTAAGACAATAAGTGTTTACTACTCGACAAACACTGAGCTACAACAGCGTGTGGGGCACTACCATCCAACTGTGTTGCCAGAGGAAGTATGAGTGCAACCCCCACCCAAAAAAAGCCAACTTACCACAGCGCAAGAACAACTCAATTGTTGCTTTTTACCATGTAATCATCGTTGGACAGAACTTGTTTTTCTTCTACTCAAGTACTACTTACTTCTTCAGAGCCTGCTCTATGTGTGTGCATGCACGTGCATACACAGGTTTTGGACAAGGCATTTGCATTCATAAATATCATTTCCCTATTTGTTGAATAGATATGTAGCATGTGTTTATTGAAGGAACATATAAATCCACATTTTACATCTTCTGGCCTCCACTTTAGGTAGCTCAGAGCAGTAAAAGCACAGTTCTTCAGGGCTGCTTATTATATAAAGATTGAGTGAATGGAATTCTGGCATTATGTTTTTTGAGGCAGGAAGCTCCTGTTTGGGGATCTTAAGGCCTGGCTCTTAAACCATCCTCTTAAATTATAGACATTTTAGAATAGAGATGGCATCATATCTTCTGTGACATATATTCTCTGGCCCTATGCTTTGTCCTCTAAAATGTGTTTGTTAGGTTTCTTAGATGAATAAATGAAGTCTTAGATATGTGAATAATTCTATTTTTTAAATTCAGTGTGTAGGGATTTGTTTATGTATGTGGAAGCAAATGCCATAACTCACAGACTCTTTGCAAAAATATTTTTCTAAAAACAAACATATAGTTTTAAAAAGAATAACATAAAAGGAAAAAAATCCAGTTCAGAATTATTTGGACCAATCTCAACATGTAGGAGGCTGGGGCAGGAGAAACATTGTGAGTTCAAGGCCAGCCTGTGACACATGGTGAATTCATAGCCAGCCTGAACTGCATGGTACTCTGTCTCAGAAAGACAAAATAAGTAAATAAATAAAATTTAAAAATAATTGGATGAGGAAGTTAAAATCTCACCTAATATCAACAACCTTACCACAGATGAAAAATAACATCAACTATTTTCTTTGCAAGATTTCAAATAAGTAAAACTGACAGTATGTTTTCCATTTAAATTGGCCCCCTGGAGTTGGGCATGGTGGTACATTCCTATCATTCCAGCATTCAGGAGGCTGAGGCAGGAGGACTGTCATTTGTTCAAGGCCAGCTTAGGCTACAGAGTGAGTTCAAAGTCTGGCTGTACATGGTGAGACCTTTTCAAAAAACTAAAAATAAATGAATAAGTTGGCACCTCAACTGGACACAAAAAGTTTGTATAGCCAAAATAACAAGGGGAGGAGAAGGGCTATGATATCCTTCATAAAAGAAATACATCAAAATTTTTGAAAGCCAAATTGAACTTTAACAGTTAATTAACTCATGGGGCCACATGTGGCTTTAAATCTGTAGCTGGCATGAATCTAGTTTTTAAGCATGGATAGTGTTTTTAAAAAAGTTATCAATGGCTAATTTAGTTTAACATTCCTTACTTAAACAAGAACATGAACCATTGGAATTGCAAAATTATAAAGAACCTTCAGGCTCCTTCACCTTACTGATAGGTTTTAATCTTTTTTCTTTTTCTTTTTCTCGGTACCAGGGACCTGGCATGTGCTAGGCAAGTGCTGATTCTACTGAGCTATCTTACTTTACTGGTAAGGACCAAGAATCTCAAGGCCATAAGCAGAACCAGAACCAAGACGATGGCTTTCTGTGTCAATAACCATGAAATTTTCTACGAGCTAAAGAAAGCTGAACTAGATATGTAACAGATTTACTTTCTAGCAATCCTTTTCAATTCCTCTTCCCGTGAGTCTTAGGTTGATTGATTTAAACTTAATTGCCAGAATGTAGCTTTGTAAAACATATAACTTGATCTCATCTATGAAGACATTTTATTAAGCAGGTTGAGAAAATTTTATTGCCCCACTGTATTTTTAGAAAAGAACATAATTCTGTAGTCTAATGTTCACTCTCTGCTTATAGCTCTATTAGATATGTGAAACTGTGTTCACTGTTTTTCCTGATATTTATTTCAGAGGATTGGGCTATACCAAACAATTTATTTGAATGTACAAGCCTATTATCTTTTAATTTTCCTAATTACTTTGGACTCTTGTATACTTGGCCTGCTTTATCTTTCATGAAAATTTGTACCATGAGTACAGTAGTATGAAAAGATCTTTTTCGTTTCATTGTTATCTATACAGTTTCCTTCAGTAACCTTTGAGTATGAAGGTAACTTGTTCATCATTTGGGAATTATTTGTTAAATATATACATATCAAACACACACACACACACACACACACATACACACAGAGAACTGTCCTAGCTGCAAAAGTGAGATAAGGACTGACTCCTCATTTTAACAGGGTGACAAAATATTAAAGAAACAGTTGCACAAATAAATATTGCAAAGTACCTTTAAGACTTCAGGAAGTCATTTAGTACCTGTGATCCTTTTTCTTTCTCTTGTGCTTTATGTACCAGTAGCAAGTGGTCATTACTTTAGAGGCCCATGTTGATTATATTCCTCACCTCAGTACACACATTCACACACTTGCACAGTGAGTATATATTCTTATTGAAAATTATTTGTCACTTTTATTTCAGCCCACTCACATTGCTCTGTGACATTCACTTTATATGATTTATTCTGGACTATTACAACTGAGAGAAATTAAAATCATATATACTTTGAAATTTCACTAGGCACACCTTTGAGATCTTTCATAAATTATAATAAGCCTCTAAATGAACATGAAAAATAAGACTATAGTATTATTCGTGACATAGAAACATCCCCATTTAAAAAGATTTTGTTTTTATTTCTTAGAATGACATTCAGTGGAATACAAGCTTGCTTATGTCAAATTAAGGTACTTTATTTGCAAATCCAAATTAGGACACATTGCTCCTCACTGAGTATTTTCCCATTAGATAACCATTTGTGCTATACAACAGAATAGCCAGACTCACAAGGAAGCAAGCTCTTTCATCAAAATGATTATTTACACCTTTCTTCCCTATCTTTTATAGATCTTCCCAATCATTATACATATAATTTTGTTTTCTGAAGCAGAAACATACATTTAACCCAGTCTACACAGGTACTATAAAACATCTAAGAAAATTTCAGTGATAATGTTAAATGGAAATGCCAATTTAAAAAAAGAGTAGACAACATCTTTTGTTAGTCTTATTAACTATGCTAGGCATAAGCTGACCTTGCAGAAAAGGATTTATCAAGGAGTTGATGATAAAAATGATAGTCATGATGCTCATCATCTTATATTCATGTATCGTAGCCCATCAGTGAATGAGCCATAATTTACTGAAGTACAACCCTTATGTTGGACACTTTGAGTGGTTTCCATTTTTATATAGTATAAATTACACTGGGATAAACATTGTCAGGCATATGGCATTTTAAAATATTTTGGATTATTTCCTTAGGATAGATTCCCAGAAGTAGAATTACTAGGTTAAAGGGTATGAACAATTTTATGACTCTTGAAACCCACTGCCAAATTGCTTTCCAAAAATGTTGTATCAATTTACAATGCCACCAGCAATACAGGAAAGTGCCCTTCTCACAATAGTCTCACAGGTACTTGGCAAGAGTTTCTGGATTTGTAAATTTTGTGGGCAAAGTGTAGTACCTCATTTGAATATGCATTTCTTAGGTTTTTAAAGGGAAAGATAAATTTTTTACATACATTTTAATAACCTTGAATCTCTAACATGTGCTTTGATATTTTGATAGCTTTACAAACCTCTATATAATGACATGTGATATATGCTCGTCTGTTTTGACTATTGTTTCAAATTGGTGTGTATGTAAATATTGGGAGGGGTATTTAAGGATTTGATATTTTACCTTGTCAAGTACATGTTCTCTGGTTTTATATCATTTAAAATAGTATATCATAATTTCACTCCACAATAAGTACTCAGATTGTTCTAATTATTTTTCCAAGAAATGACTTAAGAACTTAACTCTTGAGCTCATCATTGGATTCATTTGGATATATGACACAAGACATGATTCTATGTGACCTTTCTATATGGGTAACTAGTCACCTCAGTGTTCTTTTTTTTTTTTTTTTGGTGGGACTGGGGTTCAAACTCACGACCTTGCACTTGCCCAGCAGGCACTTGTGCCTCGGAGCCATCTCCCCAGCTCCGACCTCAGTGTTCTTAACTGCAACTTTTCTCTGTTCTAGATGAAGTCTCATTTGTTATACTGGAAATTATCTAATTCTTCTTTCCCAGAGCTTATTATTTACTTAATGTGGAGTCTCCTCACATAGTTTATGTTTATAAAATGATCTTTTCCATTTTTTTTCTTATATCAACCTTAAGACTTTGACAAATTCTAAGATAGTACAAACTTGTGTCTCTTTTTAATTTCTAAAAGAACTTAAAACTTGTTAAACCTGAATAGTATTTATTTTCACCAAATTTGTGTAATTGAGTTTGTTCACATCTTTCCACTCGTTTATAACTGCTTATTAACGAAAACTAGAAAAATATTGGATATACAAGAAAAAAGGTTATTCGAAGTCATCTGTAATTATTATCTAACATTTTGGAGTTTTTTTTCTAACATTTTGTCCTGTAGCTGCACAAATACAGTACACACTTGCCAGTGTTTGTAGAGTGCTTATTTTGCGATAGAACCTTGGTCAGTTCTATTTTCACAGTGAAAAAAGTAGGTAAATTCTGCCCTGATTAACATTTTTTTTTTTTTTTTTTTTTGTCTTTTTGAGACAGGGTCTCGCTATGCAGTTCAGGCTGGCCTTGAGCTCACTTTTGTAGCCCAGGCTGGTCTTGAACTCGCACCGATCCTCCTGCATCAGCCTCCCGAGTGCTGGGATTACAGGCGTGAGCCACCACGCCCGGCCTCATTACCATTTTATCATCATCTGCTTTTACAGTTTTGCTTCCTTACATATTTTAATAGCCACAAATTTTATTGTGTGGGTATACTTTTTCTATTGTTAAGACATTTCCAATTTTTTAATTTTATTTTTTTCACATTTAGAATGTTTCCTTAAGATTGCTTCTCAGCCTTTTGGAAAAGATCAAGTGTAGAATGTTTCCTTAATGTATGTTTTCCAAAATTCAACAAATATGCTCAGCGATTGTGATTGTATTTAGGGCTTTTTGATAAAGTTTACGTATTGCTTTTCAGAAGGGTTGTAATCAACTTTTATTGCTTCTAGAAGTGGACCAAGGGAAGGCTGACTAATCTGATAATGACCATAATCACTAAAATCTGTTTTTCTTATGGATTTCATTTTATTTAATCTCTTTCCCCCATACCTTCAATTTTGTTCCTGTTTTTCAGAGCAGTTACTCTATGTGGCCCGGGCTGGCCTGGAGCTCATGATCCTCCTGGTTAGCCTCCTGAATGCTGGGATTATAGGCTTGTGCTACTGCACCTAGTTCAGTTTTATCATTTGGCAAGTAGGAGAGCTAACATTTTTAATTTTTGAGACAGAGGTGGGGAACATGAGTAGCTTGTTACACTGTCCACGTTGGCCTTGAACTTGCAGTGTAGTTGGTATTATAGGCATATGTCACCACGCTTAACTTGATGTTTTGTATTAAGTAAAATTTGTATTAATTTAAAAATTTGCAGCTTGTATTTTTCACCTTAGCAAGCAACTCATATTTTTGTTTCATGTATATGAGGTTTTCATTTTCTTTCATTCTTTAACACAGTACAGACTTGAGAGTTCACTTTGGTATTTATTTTCTGGTGGAACAGCAACTGGTGGTTAACTTGTAACACCCAGCTGAACTGAACAATCGAGGTGAAGGGTATGGAAAGCCCACCTGAGAACTGCTGCTGGCAGCATCGAAGAGAACTAGTGAAGAAAAAAGGCTGTTGGGAAGCTTCTTGGGAACTGTAGGGAACTGTAGAGAGCTGTAGGGAACTCTCTTGTCGTACAGCTTCCTTGATGAACTCAGCTATTTTCCTCACTGAAGGAGTGCAGGACTTTGCTGTCACTGAGAATGGCTACTTGTCACTGTGAGGGAGCTCTGGTCCTCACTTTGAGCATTGCTTCCTGGCTGTGGAGGGAACGTTGGTGCACTGCTTAGTTTCCTGGAGAAGCCTGTCCTGTTGGCTTTCCTGATGGGAATTCAGTTTTCCTCATCCTCAGGGGAGCTTGGGACCTCACTGGCTGAGGATGACTATGGTACCTTCCCAGGGAGCCCCATTTCCCACTTCACTGTTGCTTCCTGGCTGCAGTGCAGATCCCTCAGCCTGCTGGTACAGATCCTTCACACTGTTGGCACAGACTTTACAGTTTTCATCGCTGATCTTTGGACACTCCTGGCACAGATCTGTGAAGCAGGGCTGCATGAGACACTGTCTTGGGCTCTAGCCTTCCAGTTAGACTTATGGAGGCACTGTTATGGGTGCTAAGTCTTCAGCTCTCATGGTATCCAAGCCTCTCAGATGGATTCTTTGGTCTTTGGGGTAGGGACAGATTTTCTGTATACTTACATAATTCTTTAGGTGATTCATTATAAAGAAATCTTATAAAATGTGTTGTGTATTATATTACTGTTCCTTGGTAAAACCCCAAACTACAACTCTCCCCTGCAAGTTACCTTTAAAAAGAAAAGAAATGATTACTGGGTTAGGTGTGCTAAAACCCTGAAGGCAAGCCCAGGTTTAGACATCTTCCCAGCTCCAGAGCCCAGACCCTAGGCTTTCACATACAATACAGTCGAGGCCCATATAAGGTGGGCTTGTGGGGTCCAAAGACACTGGGACAAACAAAGGCAAATAGGGTGAGCCTAACAGTGGGCCAAAAAATGCCTTCCTAGTAAACCAATCCAGTTTTTAGAGCTGAGGGGACATCATTTTATGTCCAGATGACAAAATACTAACTAGGAAGCATTGGAAACATCCAGAAAAAAAGACACTGAGAAAATTTATCTAGTGGAAGAAACAAAAAGCACCCTACAATTAAAAAATAAGCAAATCTTCCCTGTACATCTATTATGCATAAGATATATTGCTGGTCAAAGTAGGTGAATTAAGATCTGTAAGACTCACCCTAGGTTACATAGTCACTCAATTCAGGAATTTATTAAGCAATTCAAATGATAACTGCATTCCTGAATCAATAAGTAATGTTGAGGTTCATTGAAGGCTCAGGAAGAAGTACCTTCCAATTTAGACAAATGTAAAGAATTCTGGGGCTTGCTTTATAGACTGGTTCATTTTGGTCAAAACATTTGAGTTGACCAAAGAGAACAGAGAAGTGTGGTAATATCTGTTATTTTGGGTTCAGTGTCTTTGCTTTTATCATTGGCCCTCTGAGGGGCCACACTGCCAAGAGTGAATAAAAAATGATGGAGAGGGAACAAGTCTGCTCTGTGGTATTACTTTCAGGAAACTTCTGGGAAAGTTTTTATTATATATTTTATGGAACAATTTGCATTAAGTTAAATTTACATGCCCCCAGGAGTGTCAATGAAATAGAACCCCTAATTTCAAGGATAGACACAGCAAAAACAAGAGACAGAGAAAGAAAATAATTACCAAACAGGGCATCTGTGAGGAAGATCTTCACATGAGAAAGAACTCACAGCTTACAAGTTGCTTCTGGTCAAGGTGGTGATGTCTGCTGTGAGGCGGAAAGCATAATTTGAATAAACCAATCTGTTGATTTTTGAATAGAGGTAGCTGAGCACTGATACTCAAAATGTACGGAGCCACTCACTCTATGATGACTTGAACAAGATGGCAAATATTACTTGTGGACAAATATTAAATTCCAGAAATTTTGTCTGGAACATTGTATTGCCTTTGGCCTATTGATCTTTCCAGGCCCAGTCCAGTGTGCTGTCAATTCTATTACTAGTTATTAATCGATAGTTAATCCTCCACCTTCACTCTGTTTACCCCTCTAAAACACAGCACTTTGCAGTTAATTTTCATGATCCACAACCTGTTGAGTTTGGCAAGCGCATGGACCATACTTCACCTGTTTCCCAATGCAGAGTGGAACTCAGTGATGCTAAACTCACTAAAGAATGGACTTTTTGAGCAAAAGAAAACCTACAACTTTTCATACAATCTCTTGCTTCCTTTGACTTGTCTTCTACAGAAATTGCTAGTATAAGGCAAGCATGTTTATCTTATCTCCTGGCCTTTTAGAAATCCTATCATTCAAGGGCCTTTGCAAAGGCCTGCAGGTTATTTAATATTAAAATTAAAAAGAACTCATCTTTAACCTGTAGCACAGATCTCCATCCATCTCAAATATGAAGGGGCTGCCTTTGCTGTAGAGTCACAGTGTAAGTCTGGGGAACCTTCTGCTTGTGTGGTATTCTTACTCACAAGCTCTTCCCACAGTGCCCTAGGGGATGCAGGACTCCAGATGCCTGGCCACACACAGACCATGCTCTTTGCTTGAGACAGGAGAGTGCTCTTTTGAACTTGTGTAGCTTTCTTTTTCCTCATTCTGGTGAACTTTAATAATAATAGTATCCTCTTCTGGGTTGGGTGCTCACTCAAAGTGTGAGTGAACAAATGAAGTTTGCATGTCTGCACCTGGCAGCATGCAGCCTTCAAAAAGTTTAGAGAATGACTAGGTCTTCAGAAAGCTACAGAAATGGAACTTAGTCTTTATAGAGTTGTGATCAACCCTTTACCCCTTTACTCAAACTTTCTATTTGGAAGAAAAACAATATGCTGGATCCAAAAGGCTTTTTTCTTTCTGTCCTTAAATCTGGCTCATCTATTACGACTGTCACGCTCCAGTCCTCTGTGAACTCCTCATTCTCCCAGCACCTCTGCCCCTGGACACTTGTGGGAGAGGAATCCACAAATTCCTTTGAGGCTCCATCACGGGAACCAGTACCCGGTCGCTGGAGAAGGAAGGTCTGGGTCGCACACAGGAAGTTTTTGTACTTTTATCTACTTTGAGCCTGGGGCAAAAGCTGCCGAGGCCACCTGAGGAGGGAGCAACCAGAGAGGAAGGGCCGAGGCGCCCCTCCGCCCCGCCTGGCCGTCCGGGGCTCTCCCGGACGGACTCCCGAATCTCCCTGGGGGGGGGTCCTCTTTCCACAACGTCTCTCGTGGACGTCGCGGGCTGTGGACCCCTCCCTCTGCGCCTCAGGTTTTAAAGTCTTGGGCGGGACATTTAAACAATTGTTTCGGGCTTTTTAAGTTTTGAAAACATCCGCAGGGCAGTCCTCTCGGGCGGCGGCGGCGGCCCGCAAACCCCTCCCCCGCCTCAGGACCCCCGCCCCTCCTCCGTCTCCCCTTCCTCCGGCCCGCGTGGGGCGGAGGCGGCGCCCTCGGCGCGTGGGCCAGAGCTCAGGGCGGCCGGCGCGGGCGGGTAGCCCAATGGGCAGCCTCGCCCGGGAGGCGGGCTCAGGCCGGAAGCCGCCCCGCGGCACGGCGGCCCCGCGAGACGGCGCCCGCGCCCCCGCCTCTTCTTCCCGCACTGACGGACTCCACGGCTGAGGGCGCAGGGGCCAGCCCGCCGGTGCCCGCCGCGCTCTTTGTCCCGGGTGCGCGCGCCTCAGCCCCCACCCCGGGCGAAAGCCGGCGCGGAGAGCGGAGCCGCGCAGGAGCGCGCGCTGAGAGGAGAGCGCGCGGGAGCGGCGCGCGCCCGACCGCCAGGCAAGCTGCGGGCACGCGCGCCGCGCCCCTCCCCCGCGCGCGCCTCGGAACTTGCTGACTGAGCGGCCGGGAGGAGCCGAGCTGAGGCGGCGGCGGCGGCGGCGGGAGGCCACAGCGCGCGGGGGTCTCCCGCGTCCCTCCGCCTCGCCGGGAGCTCGCGCCCTCGCCCCGCCGAGATCCCACCCCCTCCTCGTTCCCCCCGAAGGCGCTGGGCGGCGCCACCCTCCGGCCGGAGCCCGGCACTGCACAGCCCCCTCCGACTTTCAATGTTCCACACTCCCCGGCCAGAGCCTCCTCGGCTTCTTTTTTTCCCTCCCCCCCTTCCCCCCCCAGGCTGCCTCCATTTCCTTAAGGAAGGGTTTTTAGCGCTCGCCCTCCCCCACAGCGTAGCGGCGCGCGAGCGGGCCGGGCGGGCGGCCGAGGTAAGCGGCGGGCGGGCGGGCGGGCTGGGGGCGGCGGGGGGCGCGGGCCGGCGGGGGAGGGGAGGAGGAGGGGCGGGGGCAGCTTTGTTCGCGCCGCCGCCGCCGGGCCCGGGCAGCCGCGGAGCGGGAGCGGGAGCCGGAGTCTGAGTCGGAGCCGCGCGGGCCGCCGGTCCGCAACGCCGGGCGGCGCGGAGGAGGCGAGCGCAGCCCGCGGCCCGGCCGCCCGCCCTCCCGCCAGCCCTCCCCACAAAGGGCCGCGGCGCTGCGTGGCCGCCGCCGCTCGCCGCCTCCGCCCGGGGCGCGGAAAATTGTTGCACTTCTTGGGGCTTTGTGTGTTTGTTTGTTTTTCCTTGGGCTTTATTTATTTATTTTTTTGGCCCCCATCGTTTGCGTTATTTTGGGCAAAATGTCTGTCCGTGGTGTGAACATTGAGCGAGGAACCTGGGTGGCACCGGGAGCTTTGCAGAAGGTGCAGTTTGGATTCTGCTTTTCCCAGGGTGGCAGCTCAGTCGTGGCCGGGTGAATCTTGGCCGCTGCCCGTGGAGACGGCTCGGGCAGCTTGCTTGCTAGTTTTTTTTTTTTTTTTTTTTTTTTAATTAAAAATATTACACACCTAAATGTTGTTTTTAAAAGGCTTTACGTGCAGAGAGGAGGAATCACCACCCTAAATAAGCATATGGGCGATTAACAGGGTATGTTTTCCTCCCGGATCGGGAATTTGGTAGCTCGGACCAGTGTCAGTCTGTAAATATTTAGGCGTTATTAGTGACTTTTAAGCGTCTTTCAGCGAGATCTGTTATTTACAGTGTGTCATATGTTATTGATGTTCTTTGCTTAAGTTCATGGCAAATCTGTTTAATTTCTTCGGAGAAAGTAGACAATTGATAGGTTGTCTAGGGGATGGAAAAAAAATGTGAGTGGGTTTCCTAACTTGAGTTGGGTAAATCCCCGAACGCTGGTGTGTGTAAGAATCATCACTGCCTTGTAGCGCCCTCAGATAAATGGGAACACTTTCATAAAAGCCTTGTCATTAAGATGGGATTTTAGATGAATGTCAAGAGGAAAATGCTGTTGGTTAATTTCTTGGATTTAATATTTCTCACCGCTCCCTTTTTATCTTTTAAAAGTTCTCAGAGAGATAAGTTCAGCACGATGTCCAGTGATAGGCAGAGGTCGGACGATGAGAGCCCCAGCACCAGCAGTGGTAGTTCAGATGCGGACCAGCGAGACCCCGCCGCTCCAGAGCCTGAAGAACAAGAAGAAAGAAAACCTGCTGCCCAGCAGAAGAAAAACACCAAACTCTCTAGCAAAACCACTGCTAAGTTATCCACTAGTGCTAAAAGGTAATGTTTAAAGGAGGTCTGAGCACGTGGGTCAGGTTGCTTTCCAAGCAATTGGACATTTGTGTTGGTTTATTTACATCAGTGGCAACAGTTCAAAAATACTTAAGGATCAGTGCTGTATGTATTTGAATGAGTTGTCAATCCTTAAGTAACACACGAGTGACCTCACTAGAATTATAAAGCAAACTCACCCAGTACTTTGGTAACTGCAGGAAGCCTCTCTTCAAGGGGAGTTTGGACTGACGATCTGACAGATTTGTGTCAGGAGTCTGCAGAGAAAATTTGGAGACCCCAAATTAAATGGCCCATTGGATGTTACCTTGTGTGAGTCATCACTCTTCCTGGGTGAAGTTGATGTTTCTACAGATCAGCAGGGCCTCTCTTCACCAGAGTGATGAGTCTGGCTTCATTTGCTAGAAAATTGGGAAATGTCACACAGTATTTGAAAGCCGATTTAAAATTGTTTTAAATTGGCCTGAAGTTTCACAAGCAGACCTTTAATTTCTTTATCACAGGAAGAACTTTTTGTAGTTAAGATAAGGTTATCCCTCCTTGTTGTAAGGATATCCCTCCTTGTTGTAAGGATAAATGGAACGGAAAAGTAGCCATTTACAATTTTAGGTATCACTTTGCAATTGAAAACTTTCGTTGTCCTTGTGCCTCTTGACTTGCAAACTTGTGGGTATGCTTGTCATGTTGTTAATACTCAACAGGACAAACATTTTGTTGGATTTAAGTGAAAGATCATTTGTGTCTTGTTGACTCATTTTCTGAGATGCAAAAAAAGATAATGTCACTGGGATTCCATAAGTACCTAGTGGATTTGTAGCAGTTATATATAAAATGTTTCTTTGTTAGCATTATCCAATATTGACATTTTGATTTTCATTCATTTCAAGTAAAAGAATATGGAGCTGTAAAAACTGATCAAGAATTGCATTTTCTAGTGTTTCAGAAATATTACTTTTCCTGTGGATTTTCAGCATTACTGTACCATTATCCAGTACTAGTAACTTGGTAGTGCTTACTGAATAACAGCAGTCTTTGAAATATTTAAAATTCCTCTCAATTTGTAGTAATCCCATAGAAGAACATATTAAACATGTGCTAAGTTTTGAAAGCATCTTAAATTCCAAGAAAGTAAAAGAATATTTCCCCCCTTAACTCGGGAATGAATATCTATCTATCTGTCTATCTATCTATCTATCTATCTATCTATCTATCTATCTAACTATCTATCTATCTAGATGTCTTATTCTGTTTTCCCTCAGATTTATTAAATGCAGTGCCCAAGATCAGAGAAAAACAGTAACTGTTAAATAAGAATGCCAAAATAGGCTGTGAAAGTTTTTCATTGGTAAAGATATTTGCGAATTTAAAACTTTTTGTTGGTAGGCAAAACAATGTTTAAATGACTGATGTGCTCTTGCAGCAGCTTGTTAATTTTTACCATAGTAAAAGTGACTTGAAGTCATTGTCAAAATTCTAGGGCTTTCCCTCCTCCCTTTTTGTCTCATTTGCATATAAGCTTGAAAAGAGAATTTCTTGGGTAAAAAGTGTTTTAAAATAGATTTTATAATCTTTACTGAGTCGTAGTGGAGGAAGGTTTTTCAAATCAGGTGTAAATGACTTACTTATTTACAGTAGCAAGTGAGAAAAAAAGCTGCAAAGTTTCTGCTAAGGGATTTGGGTTATGCCTCTGAGAACAAAGAGGAAGCAGCCATGTTAGCATTACTGAAGGCAAAGCCAGCCTTGCATTTAACTGCATGGTGGTAGAGGGCAGTGTAATTCCCTGGTTATTCTGTAGACTATCTCAAATCCTTTCTGTCTGTTCTCATTTCACTAACAGAATTCAGAAGGAGCTAGCTGAAATAACCCTCGATCCTCCTCCTAACTGCAGGTAAGAAACACATTTTGTTGTTTGAATTTCAAATTGTAGAAAAATATCAGGAGATTAATGTGTTGTCCTTGGATGTGTATGCAGTAAGTGCCGAGCTACATTTGCTTCCTTACAGCTTTGTAGTTCCATTCAACGTTAACTGCCTAGGTAAATTAAATAAAATGGGGAGAAAAATACTGTGTAGCATTTGTCATACATTGTGGATTTAGGAATATACAAGTTACAGCTTCTTCGTGATACTAGTTTGAATAAAGCTGATTTTTTGTTGTAGTGCTGTAGGGCATTTTTATTCACAACTATATTGCAGAAACTTCTGAAAATCTTAAGCCTTGAAGTTACTGTTGGTGTGGAGTCTGAACTGACCTTCTAAATTCAGAAGTTATTGAATGTGGTGTTACAAAATGTAAATGCAGTACATAAGAGTATAGTTGTTTCTGTTCGATTTATTTAGTAACTTGCCTTAAGGACGTTTTATATGTTAAAATGTTTATATGGTTTTAGTTGTTTTCTACAGAATGCATTGTTGGAATTATGTTTCAAGCAAATGTCCTCATTACTTGGGAAAATTCTTAGTAAGCAATAAATGAATTGGAGTTGTAGAAAGAATTAATTTCATTTGAATAAGATTATTGGTTGGCATAAAGTGTGTTAAAAGTAGAAAGCTGATAATTTTGTTCTCAACAGTTTGCTCTTCATTTCATCTTAATTTGTGAATTTGTTTTGAACTGTTACTGGCTTATAAAATTCATCAGATTTGGAGAGCAGTATTGTAAGTTGCATAGAGAGATGTGGTCAAGATTGGGAATGGCTGCTAGAATTAAGGCAGTGTTATGGTCTGTGATGAGTATTTTACTATCTAACTGGTAGTTTTGCTATAAATTGCGTCCGGTTGTGTTGATCAAATCCATTTCTGAAGTCTACTTGGGATGTAATAGAGTGCATTGCTTATGCTTTTTGTTATGTGTGTTAGCTAGATCTTCAGATAAGGTGATCTGATCCTGATTTATCCAGTCAATTAACAGTTTTGCTTGTAGCTATAGTCAGAACCATTTAAGAAGAGGAGACGGGAATGTGAACTAATTACAAACACATAGTGATCCTTCACATCTCAAAAGTATTAAGAGCTGTGCTGTCCAATAATGTAACCAGTGGTCACATCCGGCTGTTTACTACTTCAGTTATGGATAGTCTAAAATGAGATGTGCTAAAAGAGTGAAATACACATGGAGTTTTGAAAACCTAGTACAATAAAAAATTTAAAAATTATCACATGTTGAAATAATATTTTGGATGTCTTAAATGTGCAAATTTACACTTTTACTGTTTTAGTGCAGCTCAAACATTTAATTAGGTATATGGCTTGCATTATTTTTGTTGAATAGTGCTGCTTTAGCGAGTAAATAAATCAAGTGTTTCCCTCCAGCATTTTAAATGGTGTGTCAAATCTGTAGCCATTTAAAGAGGTAAAGTTAAATTTGTTCTCTGTAAGAATTACTTAACTTCCAGAGTGTATTCTAGTATTTCCCATTATGAAAGATGTAAAAGATCTATCAGTTCAAAACTATCAAATGCTTTAAAATTACATGAAAGGTCAAACATTTTTAAAGGTTTCTGTTGATTTTCTGCAGTAGCAGAAACCATTGTGCAAGCCAAGACCCTGAGAGTCAGAAGAAGTGTTGAATGCCCTTTGAGCAATAGCCTGGTGTTACATTTGCTGAAGAAATCTGCTTTGAATGTTTAACCCTGGAGTGTTTCCACAAGGTCACTGAGGATTCTTTTAGAGGGAGTGGAATCTTTCTATGAAATGGAAAACTTTGCTTGTATATTACTTTTATATACCAGATTGTGTTTAAGTCTATGTTTTGCTTAATAGTGACTTAGTGTAGTGAAATAGTAACACCTTGGGTTTGCAGATACTCAAAAATATGGAGCTTTTATCTTTGTTTTTCTTGTCACAACCTTTGGTGACTGTCAGCTGTTGAAGATGACATCTTTGAGTTTTCTTATTCAGTATTTTGCTTTCTTGGTAGTTAAGAACAAGTAACTAAAGAAAACAAATACAAATTTTTGTAGGCTATTAGAAGGTTTTTAAAAATTATTTTGGGGGAAGGATTTTTTTGTATGTAACTCCTTTCGTGTCTTTAAATACTTTTTTTGGTAGAATGTCTAGTCCTTGTCTTAGAGAGGAATTTGGGATATTGAGTGTTTAGTTGAAGCATTCTAGAATTTCAACAGGTAAGCCTAACTTTATATTGTAATTTCTACCCTCATGTCAGATCTATGACAAATTACAGTGTTTTTTTCTTGATAGAGGCATAAATGAGAATTTAATTTTATTGCTGTTAGCTAACATTTACCAGTTTATGCTGCAATTAAAAAATAGGATTCCACATTTATAGGTACATTTACAGTACGTGAATTCATATTGCCTGTGATCTGTGAAACCTAATATTTTTTATTTTCATGTGTGGTTATTTAATCAAAATTGCATTATGATTTTGAATGTGACTTTTACAAGCTTGTCAAAATATATGACACATTTAATTCTTTCTCAGGGAAGAAATAGAAAATATACCTGTGTACATTCAAGGAAAAATTGACTGAAATCAGGCAAACTTAGCAAGCCAGAGATTTCTCTTAAATTGCCTGGTCTTTGTGTGTGTGTGCGTGCATGCGTGCATGCATATGTGTGTGTGTGTACGTGTGTGCGTGTGCGTGCGTGCGTGCATGCGTGCATGCATATGTGTGTGTGTGAACGTGTGTGCATGTGTGTGTGTGTGTGTGTATGTTTGGAGTTTCCCTATGTAGCGTAGATTGGCCTCAAACTCCAGGCAGCCAGCACTTCCTCAGCCTCCTAAGTGTTGTCATTGCAAGCATATGACATGATGCCTGACCTTACATCTCTTCCTTTATGTTAATTAAAAAAATATTCTCTAGTTACGTAGATGTATTTATATACACCAAGGGTAATTTTAGGATAGATGTGATTTTAAATTAGTCTTGTTTGATTATACTTCATAGGATTATTTCTTTTCCTGGTAGTTAAATAGTTGATGAAGTTATTATTTCCAGTGATTTGATGATATTTCAGGCTGTATTGGCGGATCATGGGCCAATGCATGCTAACTATATGGATATATTGGTTGCAATTTATGTTGTAAGATACAAATAATAGGTACTGTGCACCAGTAGGAATGAAGGGAATTTGTATTATGGGCATTTTCCAGGTTTTAGTGAAAGTTAGTAACTGAGAGACATTTGATAACTTTGTTCTTTATAGTTATCACTTGTACAAAGACAAAGTTTAAAAAGGTGCTAGATTTCTCATTTAAACTCTTAATTTTTTTCATCTATGAAAAAGTACTAATGAACTTCTAAAAATACTCCTTAATATGTTTATATTTAATCTGTGCTGAAGTGGGTAGTGGTATTTGTAGATACTTTTGAAATGTATAAAAGACCTTATGCAGAGTAGTGTTACAATTTTATAGTATTAACATGCTAAGTAGCAAAATTTGAAAGTAGGTACTGTGATACTTCTAAATTTTGTTAATTTCCTACTTTTAAAGAAATATCTAGGGCCAGGGAGATGGCTCAGTAGATTAAGTGCCTGCCTGGGAAGCACAAGTTTCCAAGTTCAATCCCTGGTATTTCAAAAAAAAAAAAAAAGACAAAAAACGAAACAAAATAAAGGAGGTATCTAGCCAAGTGTGGTGGTGCATGCCTATCATCCTAGCACTCATTAGGTTGAGATAGGATCACTGGAAGTTTGAGGCCAGCCTGGGCTTCACAGTTCAAGGCAGCCTGATGTATATACAGACCTTGTGTCAAACTGAGCTGTCTCCCCAGCCAAGTTTTTTTTTTTTTTTTAATTTTGGACCAGGGATTGAACTCAGGACCTTACACTGGTAACATTTTAACTTGTTCATAACCTTAATTGTTTGAGATGAGTTCCCTCTGTGTGCAGGTTGCAGGCATTTTCCACTATTTTCTTGGGTGGGCTAGGGCTTACCTACTTAGGGGATCCACAGACAGCAGTATCTCTTATCAGAGAGGCCCCTGCACATGCACAGTGATGCCTCCTTAACCAGAAGAACCAGACTCAGAATCCTAGTTTGACTAACTTCCCAGCCCAATGTTTTGTACCAACAACAGGTTTGAGAAGCCCTGGTACTGTAGCAAGCCTGTCTTGAGGTTCAGAGATATGCTTGTCACTTTATAAAAGTCAGGGATCTTTTTGGTCTTTCAACTTGCTTCCTTAGTTGCAAAGTATTACAGTGAGCATCCTTTCCCATACTGTAGTAATGAGGAGTGAAAGAATTACAGTTTCATAACACTATAGTTTAAATTGGACCATTGAAATAGTGAGAGAAAGATAAAGCACACTTTCTTTAGTGCATTAACATTTGATTATAGCAACAACTTCATTATTTTTTTTTTTTTTTCTCTCTGGCCGAGCGAGCCCGGGCTTTTTTCAACAACTTCATTTTAATTGGTCATCTAATTGTTCAGTACATATCAAGCAGTGTGTTTTTATTGTTAGTCAGAGGTTCCTTGGAACTTAGCCTGGAAATAGAAGATATAAATGAGCAAATATATATCTTTATGAAAAGTGTATAAGGTAACATTACCTAATGAGTAAAGAATGCTGTGACTGTCCAATAAAGTATGAGAAAAACTTTAGACATGTATGTTATGTTTTACTTTTTAAAATGTTCCATTATAAGTTTTGTGATTTTATTGAGAATGGAATTATGTCAGTATTTCTAAAACTCAGATTTAGACTGATACACTTTATCAGTTATCTAAACATAGCTTTGAGTTCCAGACTGAACAGTGCCTTTGGACTAAAGAAAATTTATTAACCATCCCTTTATTCTTTTTATAGTTGCAGTATTTAATACCATTATTCAAAGATAATTTGGCTTCCATATTTATTTGCTTTTAAAGGAAATCAATAATCACAATAATCCTAATTATTTCTTTTATGTTTACTAGTGCAACAGAAGGAATCAGTACTATTGTCACAAAAAACATTGTCTGAAGGAGTGGTTTATTGAAAACAACAGATGACATTTTATTAGGTGTTTTCTGTGTTCATTTATTATGTGGAATGTAAGTGAAAACTATAAGCTTTTAAAAAAGTTGGTCATTTCACAGCTACACATGCTACGTATTTTTTGGAGGAGCCTTACGTTGTTTAAATATGCTGCTATAATAGCAGTGTATTTTGTTTAGTTATCAGAAGAATCATCAAGTGCTTGCATAGAGTATCACGGCATTTGGATTGAGAAGGGAGAACTTGATCTTCATTCTCTCCTCTACTAATGTGAGAGAAAAGCATAAAGCCACTTGAGTATTGTAGATAGGCAGTTTTCTCCTTTCTTTCTATTCTTGTTGGTGTTATTGGAATCTAGAAATTGACATGTCTTTAAATTTTTAATCTTTTCTTTTATCCTGAACCAATGGTTCTTAACCAGGGCAGTTTGTTTCTCCCCTCACTCTTCCTGCCTGGAGGACAGTTGCCAATACCTGGAGATGATTTTACTTTTAAAACTGAGCCCCTACCTTTAATGAGAATAAGGGTGGGATACTGCTGTGTATCATCCAATGTGTAGGACAGTTTCTCATGATAAAATACCTAAACAGAAATGACATTGATGCTAAGGTTGAGAAACTACTATAGATACTTGCTTCTACATCTCTTGAATTTTTTTGGAAAGTTTGCTTTTGACTATTTTCTTATTTATTAACCATGCCTGCTTAATATATTCACCTATACTTATCTCAGTTGTTACTTTTGGATCATTGGTTAGCTTTTTAAATTCTTAACTAAGACAGTTTTAGCATCTTGGTTTTAGAATACTTTCAATGGGAAACTGTAAGTGTCCATTTTTGTAAAATTCTGAGTATGTTGGATTTCTTTTCCTATTTGCTTTGAAAGTATTGTCCTTTCATCACTGTATGTATGATGCATACATAGAATTGCACAAAAATATTTCTTACTAAACACGACTTGCTATTTTTATGTATGTATGTATATATGTATGTATGTACATATATAGTTTTACAGCTGTATTGTGATTATAAACAAAACCAAAAGAATTAGCAGTTCAATATATACAGGTATGTTTTTCATTTCATGAAGCCCAGTGTAGATTCAGGGACTCTCTTCCAGCACAGAACTGTGCAGCTCGTATCTTGTAGCTCTGTCACTTGGAACATGTGTCCAGGTAAGAGAGTTGGCAGGCCATGAACCAGATTTAAGTGCTGTGGTCAGGAAATAAGGTATGAACTAGTCATGCAGCCTTGACTAGTTACAGGTGCCTGAAAGATAGGAGTATACGTGTGTTCAGTGAAAAATCAGTTTTTCCGCCAGAAAGGATGATGTATACTTCCATGAATAGGTGACTTTCACTCTCATTTTAAGAGTAAAAGGAAGTAGATGAGTACCAGTTTGGCACTGTATTGGGTTCTGTAGTCCAGTAACCTATTAATACAATAGTTTGTTTAAATCTCAAAACAACCTTTATTTTTATTTGGATTTCAAAACTAATTCTCAGAGTAACTGAGAAACTTGGTAAATGTTATTATACATGCCATACATTTATAGATCTAGTGCACAAATCAAGGTTTACTTTAGATAGGGAAGGAAATATTTTTGGTTTTATATAGTACTGCATATAAAACCTGGTTAACAATCATTTAGAGTTGATTATGGATCTGTAGTACAAGTTTACTGTAAGTATATCTCATTGGTTTGCTTATCTCTCAAAGGATCAAAGACATTTTTTGTGTAGAGTTTTAGCATCTGGCAGTGAGGTGTTATGTTGAGTTGGGGAAAGAAGTAGGTTTCCTTCTTTCGCTCGGGGGTGCCAGCCCTTTTTCCCCCTCCTTCAGAGGTATTTTCTTTGTAGGCAGTGTTGACCAAGCTCTGATTGTCCTCTTACAAGGAAAGGTCAGAGGTAAGAGATTGCATATGATCATAATGGAAAAAGTAAATCTTTTGTTTTCTGCCTTACAGATTTTGCCGTATGTCGGGTTCTTGTAGGTAATGGAATAACTTTAAAATCTATCTCTACTTTTGCTCTGGGTTATTGTGAGACAGCCCATCTTTATGAATGGTTTTGAAGTTGGAAAAAAATGTAGATAAAAATTTTTATGCTTTATGAAGGAAAGCTAGAATCTCATAAGATTTGAGTGGATTTTTAAAGGACATCTTTCCAACATGTGGCTGTATTAATCTTTTAATTTTGGTACCAGATTTGATATAGAAAGGTAGTTTGACTTTAGGTTCCTCTTAATTTTGTTTTCATTTTCACAGTTTGCTTAAATACTGTTTTTTCACAAATGTGTGAGTTTATAAAAAAATACTCCTAGATATTACTAGTATTAGTTTTTTATTGTAATGTCTCCTAACTTAGGAGGAGCTGGTTCTATTGGTGAAATAAACCTCAAGGATGACCTGCCAAGTTTGTAGTTGTTTAATTTTAATTAATTAATTATTATTAGTCTTTTTGAGACAGAGTCTTGCTATGCATTTCAGGCTGACCTTAAGCTCACTTTTGTAGCCCAACCTGGTCTCAGATTCATACTGATCCTCCTGCCTCAGCCTCCTAAGTGCTGGGATTACAGATGTGCACCATAACACCTGGCTTATAGTTGATTTTGGATTGGTAAAACTAAAGAGTTTTATGAATCAAATGTGTGGCTTGGATCTTGTCTTTTTTTTTTTTTTGGTGGTACCGGGCATTGAACTCAGGACCTTGTGCTTGCCAGGCAAGCACTTATTCTATTGTGCTCTCTCCCCGGCCCTGGATTTTGTCTTAATGCAGTACTAAAATTAAATTCTACAGCCTTGAGATTTTTTTCTTTAACATCTTATTGGTATGTATTGTAAGAATGCATAGGGTAAACAGCATAAGCTTATTTTGGCAGCGTTTTGAGTGTGATAGTAGGTTCTGATTGGGGAACAGATTTTAGGGGCTATTGTTAAAAATCTGAGTCCCTTCTTTTTAGTTCTCAGTGTATATTGTGGTTTTGAGTCTACGTTTATTTGCAACCAACAAAACTTTGAAAGAAGATAGACTATTGCTCGGCTCATTCATTGCCTCAGATTTATTCTTAGGCTGCCTGTGTTGGACAGATCTGACCAGTAATGCCTTCCAAAGTTTCTTTGCTCTTTCACCGTCCCAGAAAAAATATACCTCGTCATTACGCATGTAACTTGCACCTTGTCTAGAGAAATATAAAGCCAGCTCTAGTTCAAAACTGCTTTTGGGAATACAGCTCTTTTGAAAGGCCCAGGGAAACATGGATTTTGTTACCTTTTTATGTTATTTTCCTTTACTCATAAATCATCAGGACGATCCTCCCTTTATGTTCATGTGGCTCACTTTTCATAAACACCATCCTTTGACTTTCTGAAGGTGATTATTTGTAGTTAGTTTTGCCATCAAAAATCTTACAGGTTCTTTACAAATGTATCATTTTTTTTCCCATTAAATTTTAGTGGGTCAAGAATCCACTTACAGTCCCTAAGAGAATGGATCTTAGAAGACCATGGCTACATATTTTTTATGGCTTTCTATTGCTTTCTGTAGTTCCCTCAATTTAAGCACTAGTGACGATGGTACCATAGACAGTGCCTTTATGATTTTAGTTTTGCTTCATTCTAGTTCCTAAGGATATTGGCTGTTTATTGGATTTGTTATACACACACACACACACACACACACACACAGACACCTGCACACACACTTGTATAGTAGTAAGTTTACTTCTAAAAGAGGTGAAATCTTGCACTTGAATATTTAAACCTCAGGGCTGGCCAGATTAAAGTGCCTGCAAGCAGCTAAGAGGCCTGGGGTTCAATCCCAGGCCTGCCATGCTGGCCTTGCCCCCGGGGCATGCTGAGATGGTCATTGAGACTGGGCATGGTGGTGTGTGTCTGTAATCCCAGGTCTTGGGAGGTATAAATAGGCAGATCACTACAAGTCAGATGTAGCAGTGAGACCCTGAACACCCAATAGACCCTTCCCTAAAATACAATTTAAAAAAAAAGAAAGAAAAAGAAAAAATTCAAACCCCAGATTGTAGGCCTATCATCTATATTGAATAAAATGGCAGTTTTAAGTAGTTTTCCTTCATTTTATTCACAGAAGTCTCTGCAAAAGAAAAGCCTTAAAGGACATTTTGTTACATTTTTCTTTTTGTATTGTATTTAATTGTTTCAGGGTCTCCCTATGCAGCTTGGATTGATAGTGATCCTTCTGCTTTCAGCCTCTGTAGAAGTGGAGTTGCAGGCAAATGCCACTATGCTTGGACTCTAACCTACTCAGCCTGCCCTGGCTGCAAGGCTGGTATGGTGTGTGGTGCTAGGGATCAAACCACTGTCCCTGTGCTTGCCTAAGCTTGCCTAAGCACGTTCTTTAGTCTGCTGAGCTATCTCACCAGCCCCTAATTTACTTTATTTTTAAACTTAAAGTAAATATGTTTAAAATGATCACTTTTTCTTCCTCAGGTTTCCCAATTTTTCAGCTGTCTTTATTGTGAAGGACTTGAAACATGGAAGAATGTAGACTAGGGTGAAGAACATCTCCTTAGCCTTCATGCATGTTTTAACCATCCATTCTGATCTTGCTGCACCTCTGCACCTGTGCCGTTGCACTCTAAGGGATTACAGGATGTTCAGGGTCTCGCTACTAGATTGGACACGATCCTCCTACTTGTAGCCTCCCAAGAGCTGGGAGTGCAGGTGTGTGCCACCCCGTCTAGTCTGTCTCAGTGTGCCCTGCATGTGGGCCCAGGATCAAGCCCCAGGCCCCTGTGTCTGCTTGTAGGCACTTTAGCAGGTGCTAAATCTCAAGCGCTTAATCTGCTGAGCTATTTGGCTGGCCCTTCATTTATATTTTTAAAGATGAAGATGTTTAAGTATATATTTTCAAAAGACAGAAAATTCCTTTTAATGCATCCACCGTCTCATCAATTTATTTTATTTTATTTAAAAAAAAATTTTTTTCTTGTTTCAGAACTTTTGTTTGTTTATTTATTTATTTTCATGGCTGGCTCAGCCTGCCCTAAGGGCAGGGCTGCTGCAGCATGTCGTGCCGGGGATTGAACCACGATCCCTGCAGCCGATTCCTGCAGCCGCCCAAGCTTTCCTAAGCAGGCACCTTAGACCACTGAGTCATCCTGCCCTGTGTCATCAATTTAAAAATGTCTTGTGTCTTGTGCTCTCTCAAACTTAACTTGAGTCAGAATTCAAGTAAAATAGATGCATTGTGATTACTTGATATTACTTTTATGTCTTTTATATAATTTATGCCTATTTCCTTTATTTATTTATTTGCCTATTTCTTTTTAAAAAG